>CAUYLG010027743.1:0-18747 GCA_963573385.1 Cacajao melanocephalus | reverse complement strand
GCTGGAGAGGATGTGGAGAAATAACACTTTTACACTATTGGTGGGAGTGTAAATTAGTTCAACCATTGTGGAAGACAGTGTGGTGATTCCTCAAGGACCTAGAAATAGAAATTCCATTTGACCCAGCAATCCCATTACTGGCTATATATGTCCAAAGGATTATAAATCATTCTGTTATAAGGACACATGCACACGAATGTTCATTGCAGCACTGTTTACAATAGCAAAGACTTGGAACCAACCCAAACACCCATTGATGATAGACTGGACAGGGAAAATGTGGTGCATATACACCGTGGAATACTATGCAGCCATAAAAAAAATGATGAGTTCATGTCCTTTGTAGGGACATGGAGGAACCTGGAAACTATCATTCTCAGCAAACTGACACAAGAACAGAAAGCCAAACACTGCATGTTCTCACTCATAGGTGGGTGTTGAACAATGAGAACACATGGACACAGGGAGGGGAACATCACACACTGGGGTCTGTGGAGGGGGGAACTAGGGGAGAGACAGTGGGGGGTAGGGAGTTGAGGAGGGATAACATGGGGAGAAATGCCAGATATAGATTTTGGGGAGGAAGGCAGCAAATCACATTGCCATATATGTACCAATGCAACAATTTTGCATGTTCTTCACATGTACCCCAAAACCTAAAACACAATAATATATATATATACATATATATATATAATTTTTAAAAAACTGTCTCCTCTCCAGTCTCCCATCCCATCATTGAGATCTCATTTAGAGTCATCCACTGGTACTGCTTAACTTCCAGTTAGAGGATTTCACCCCCTTCTCTGATGCCATATGTGAATTCAGAACAATGTGGTTTATGTTTATTCTAGAGGTGCCATCCTCATCCTCAACCTGACAGCCATAGACACACAGCACATGACATATCTTCTCATTACCCATTCCCTTCTTGGCTTTGGTGCCTGGGCTTGTCCACAGCATGCATAAGCCATGCCCAGCAGCCACGAGGAGTGGGAAAAAAACACTACTGCTGCTAGGGCCTCATGTGGCCAGCTGGTCAGCACTTCCCACCTGCCATGCCAATGGAACTTTTCTTCCCCTGGACAAGAAGGTCATCCCAGTCTAAACCAGGTGAAGAATTCAATGACAAAGGAACCTATTTGCACTGAGCAAGGTGTTTTTTCCCCCAGGATCTCCCACTTTTGCCCCTTAAACAATTTTTTTTTCTTTTCTAAATGAGAGGGCTCCTATCCCCAGCACTTTCCTTAGGATGGGAAAAATAACGGAGAAGCGACCCCTGCTGGCTGATAACTGCAAATTCAACAGGGCTCATTTGAGACAATCTAAATTTAGAGATACAGACAGCCCCTGAAATACCCTTTTTTGTCTCAAATTTGATTCCCAGCTTCCAAATGAAGATCCAGAAAGGAAAGCCAGATCTGAGGGATCCATATCCAGGCAACGCGCACAATGTAAATGGGCAGGACCAATTCCTGCTGACTAAACCCCCCACCACATGGAAGGAGGCCATGCTCCACAACATAAATGAGGCCCAGGGATCTCAAAGGTTGCCAGCAGTAGAGAGGATGGACGCATAGATGAGGGCAAATAATTCCTATTCTCTAGGCCTTTCCTTCTTCATGGGTGCATGTTGTATTTTCACTCAGGGGTGGCACCTGCGAAGGTTGCCAGGACTCAGGGACAAAAAGATGGAAGAGAAAAAGAGGCACTTGTTTTCTCTCTCCCTCGCACTCTGAGTTTTCATTGAAAGAAGGAAAGGAAATGAGAGTCACCTCTATTTCTTTGTCTTTCCTAATGGGCAACCAACTCTTTTCACCACTTTTTGCTTGACATCCACAGACTGCTTAAGTGTTAACCAGCTCAATGGACCCTCTGCCTTTTCTCAAGGGCAGAGGGCCAGTGTGACAGCTTTTGGTATCCCGAGCTCTTGCCCAGCGTCCCAGAAGAATTGGGTCACACACTAGCTTGAAAAATGAATGCAGGGCTTTACTGAGTAGTGGAGGTGATTCTTAGCAAGATGGATGGGGAGGTGGAAGGGTGATGGAGTGGGAAGATGATCTTTCCCTGGAGTCTTGGCCATCTAGTGGCCAAACTCCCCTCCAACTGCCCCCAGCCAAATTCCTCTGGGCATTCAGATGTTCCTTCTCTTCTCTCTCTCTTTGCTTCACCTTTCTTCCATTTGTCTTCCATTGTCCCCTCATCTCCTTGTATGCCTCTGGAGTCTGGGTTTCAGAACTTACATAAGTATAGGACAGGGAGGCATAGCAGGCCAGAAGGCCACTTTTGGGGTACAATAACAGAAATTCCTGTTTTCACTTTTGTCTGCAGATCTCCAGTCTTGAGGGTGCGGACTTTGCCAGTGAACTGCCCTCTTCTACCCAGTATTTCTCTGTCTTCTGTCCATAGCCCTATACTCACTACCTGGGTGATGGGATCATTCACATCCCAAACCTCAGCATCATGCAACATACCCATAAAACAAACCTGTACATAAAACCTTGAATCTAGAACATAAATTGAAATTATTAAAAAGTAAAATAGGGAACATATTCACATTATAAACCAATGCTACTTTTTTAATAAATAAGTTCTTTAATATTGGAAAATATAATAGAAAATCTCCTGGGGCTAAAAATTGCTTCCCAAGAGATACTGACACTACACTACTTTTAAGATTTCTGACTTCACCATTCAAGCAGAAAGGGATTAAATGAAATACTCTCTGTAAAGATGCTAGGGAGATGCCAAATCACACAGGAATTGCTGTAATATTTTTCTAGATGCTATCTGGTACTATCTAGATGTTATGAGTGGTTAATTTCTTTCTTTGTTGGCTCTGAATAATGGTGTGACTCATCTTGCAACCAGGAAAGATGAATGTCCTCACCAACATGGAACCTAAAGGTGAGGAAAATACTTGCTTAACATTGGATTCCCAACATCCAGCATATTATTACCACATTGCAGTTGCTCAATAAACATTTGTTGAAGAAATGAATAGACAAGTGAAAGTGGAAAGGAAAGACCAGAAATCTAGACAGAGCACTCTCACGAGAGTTGAGAGGAGTCAGCTGCAGTCCAGCACAGTTTCTGGGTTGAAAAGCAAGGCAGCAACATGAGCTTTGCCAAGCTTACTGGGTGAAGCAACTGCCTGTAACAACATTGAACAGTGTTGTTGTAAATAAACACACAGAAAGCACCTGTCTGTAATTTTATATGCAGAAGGGTAGAATAAAAGCGCAATAGGATAAAGGTGAGCAGGTCAATTTCCTCAGCTCCTCAGTGTCTTAACATTGTCAGTTTTTCAATGCACAGTTCATGGAATAAAAGATGTGAAACCAGCTAGGTAGTTTGAGCAAGCTATCAGGAATCTCCAAGGATGGTTGGGTTTTCATAAGTAATGTTTCCTTTCAATTTTTGAGGTCAAGTTTGTGAGTGTGTATGCATGTATGTATGTGCCACAGAAGACACATAGGCAGAAGGATCTAATGGCATGCAGGAATTATAGACACCAAGAAGAGAAGGGGCAGAGCTGTCACTTAACCTAGAGGAGTAGTGGGCAATGTTTGCAGTGGATGCATGTGTGATGTCTCCATCATTCCCCACTAGAAAAATTACACATTTCACAGATTAATCCTCAACACCTGAGACATGATTCTTTGCACAGATAACTTCACAATACAGTTAAGAAAGAAGTCAGGCTGCTTCCAAGAATATTGGTGCTATGATATCCTACTGTCAATATCATACTGCCAAGAATATTATCTTCTATGAGGTAGAAGATAGTGGTTATGTACCACTACAGTGAATAGGGCAGTGATTTTAGGGGATGGTAAACGTAGCAGTACATCAGAATTATTCCAGGTGGGGTGGAATGGCGTGGAATAGTGCCACTCTAGAAGACTTGGATTAGGTGGTAGTCCTCATCATATTGTTACAGGATACTTGGGGTGTTGCTTTTCTGGCCTGAAACCTCTGGCTAGCGGCACCTTTGCCTGAGTTTTGCTTGGGCCAATTGGGCTTATTCCACCAACTTGGCCTAGCAGGCTGCACTCAGCTTATACTACTAGCCTGGATCCCACCCCTGGCAAGGGTAAATCAGGCATAGGGTGGTGAGGGGTGTGTGAGCAAGCGTGGGGTCCGGTGACTGTGCAGTCACACATGCCGGCTGCCACAGCAGGACAAGAAACTCCAGGAGCTGGCACAGGAACTGGCTCTCTGTGAGGCTGTAGCTGGACCAGGCACACTGCAAGCAGCTTCCCTGGCTGGCACTGGGGAACTTAGTGGCACCCAGAAGCTTGGAGATGCCAGGTACCACAGGTCCACATAAAGGGAACCACAGCCCTGGCTCAGGAAGCTCCTAAGTCTGTGCTAACAAAGAGGCTGCAGCTCTTTCCTTCTCTTCATCCACAAGTTCTCCCTCTGGTCAGTGGGAATCACAGCCCTGCCCAAGCCTTCTGGCTCTCCCTGGCCTGAACATGGGGCACACTCTTCTGGCCAGGAATCTGGCTGCATCCTGCTGCCATTCATAGCCCCTGGACTTGGCACTGACTTTGCTCTGAGATCAGAATGGGCACCCACAGTAGAGAGAAGCCAGGCAGTGAAAGCAGGCACTTCAAAGCCTGTGAGGGCAGCTGGGGCTTCCTGGGACCTCAAGAGTGCAGGGATGCCTGAGGCTGCAGCTGTAGTTTGGGTGGTTGCAGCTGCATAGGGTTGGAGGGAGTAACCAGAGATCCTGCCGACTCTGTGGAGCAAGAGGCCATTTGCCACCATAGTTTGGGCAGCAGCAATGACACCCAGGGAGCTCCCACCCCAATTCTAAAGGCGCAGGGCTTCTGCTCATCCCCAGCTTTTGCTGGCTCCATGGAGCATGTAGCCCCAGCCATACCTCCCTGCTGCAGCTTGTGTGATGGAAGCACCTGGCTGTCCGAAGCAGCCACTGACAATATCCCCAATTAATCTACCAGTCCAGGAACTATGAAACCCAAAAAGATTATGGCAGAAAATGGACTATTACAATCTTAGGTTAACGGAAGCACCAATCTAGCTGCTGTGCCAGACGTGCAATTGTTACTTGAAAAAACAGCCTCTAGAACTATGCACTGGCACTAATTTGGAAATGCGTTCTTTTCCACACTTATCAGGAAGCAAGTTCAGAAGCAAGGTACATTCTCTTAGCATAGATATCACCAAGCATTCCCCAAAACTCCCAGGGCTATTTGATCTCTCATTAGCCACAGTATTGCCTGTGGGATCTTGATTATCTGAAAACCTGTGGAACGTTGCTCTGGTCCACTATAGTGATGACATCACTGGACCTGAGGAAGAGGCAGTAGCAAGTACTCTCTACTAGCAAGTACTCTTTAGTAGTTTGCTACGGAAGCAACAGGAACAGGAAACTATTGCAATACTCATGAAAACTACTTGTACCAAGTAACATGTACAATCAAGTTTATAGCAATCTGGAAACTACTCCAACATCCATTGACAGAATGTATTAGTCTAAATTGTCCAAGAAGCAGACACCAAGATGGGATTACACTTGCAAACATTTTGTTAGGGGGATACCTATGTAAAAGGAAGTGGGGAAGACAATGAGAAAAGCTAAGAAAGATGCAAGTCAGACCCAAGTCAAGAAGAGAGGAAGAGAAGATTGGGCAGAAGCATGAGAGACTGTCATGAAGTAGAAGAACGAGTCAGCAAAGTTACTGAGAAATCCTTGAATCAAAATGGACTGACAAAGGAGTCCTGTGACTCCCAGGTATGGGTCTGCCTTAGAATCCATACTGCACACAATCATTAGCAAGGAGCAGACCACGAGAAGCAGGGTGTCAGAAAAACTACTACAAGGTGTTTCAAAGTGGGAAGCTGAAATCCTGGGTCACTTACACTCCTGAAGGAGGTCTACAAATTCATTCACATGGCTGCTACACAGATGGAGGGATAAATTAATTAGACTGTAATCACATAATGGAACATCCTGCAGCAGTGAAAATGAATAAGCCTCTGCTACAATGACGCAACAGATAAGATTTAAATCTGTTGATTTTTTTAAAAATCACAGAATAAAATAGAAGAACATTTTTCATTAACTTCAGTGACAGGCAAACTAGAAAATATATGCTTCAGGGCTCTGTGTGTGTGTGTGTGTGTGTGTGTGTGTGTGTGTGTGTGTGAAGCTATAAATAAAAAATAAAAGAATAAAAAGGAACATTCATAATGTTGCTATTTGCAGGTAAGGATGAGAGTGAGCAGATGCAAAGTACAGGGAAGGAGTAGATATATACTGTAGATAATTTTTGAGACTTTGGACTGGATTATTCACTTAATAAAGTATTACATAGTTAATATTAAATAGGGTGGTGCATGGACCAATGGTAACAGTGTGTCACGAAGCAAGGTTGCAACTCCTCCAATGCTCTGCACGTTGTTATGATATGTTTAATTAAAATAAAATTTCAGAAAGTTGAGAAAGTTGAATGCTTTCTAAGAAACTTCTTTTTGTATAAAACAGGCTATGACTTTACATTGAACAGCCTCAGGGAGACTGTGTACTCACCCGATCACTGCTGTCACTCCCAGAATCAGGTTACTTAGAAATCAGTATATAAAAGGAAAATTATCTAAGAACCAGCCATATACCCCAGAGCTTAAAGTATATTTTTAAAAAAAATTTTTTTAAAGAAACTAGCCCTAATCCAAAGCAAAAAAAAAAAAAAAAAAAGATAGATTGCCCCTTTAGCTAATTCAATCAAATTCCTTTTTCAGTGGTAGAGTGTGGATTAAAACACTTACATTTAAATTTTATACCTAAATGCTATCAATCTTAATTTCTGAAGTGCTCAATAAGAAAAAAAAATAACTCCAAGTTTTGTACGTCCTTCTTTAGAAAATTTTGGCCTGAGAAAGAGGAAGTGGCAATTGCTCTGTTGTAGTTTGTTACAGAAGCAATAGGAACAGGAAACCAGTGCAATATACATGAAAAAATAATTGCACCAACATGCACAATAAAGTTTATAGCAATATTGTGTATTATAGTACAAAATATTGCTTCATTCTTTTTCATGAGGCAAAAACAGGACAATTCAAGATATCAATTTAAAAACAAAATCTCAGGGCAACATCTATAACAGAAAATTCACATAAAATAAAAAATTAATTCTTCAGAGAAACATAAAAAGATATCCAACCTGGCTCATATAAGAAAAGGGCAAACAAGTTAAATTATTTTTCACCTATGAAAACAACAAATTTTATTTAAGTGTTGTAATAATCTGTTAGAATTTGGAGAAATAGTCACTAGATTTGGTAGAAGTGATATAAACTGGTAGAGCCTCTTGAGGATAGCTGGGCAATATGTATCAGAAGTTATCATTATCATACCCTTTACTCAGTTTCCTCTCCAAAATACCTTTTATTCCAACAGAAATAGTCACAATAATATTTACAGTAACGTTGATTAGTAAAAGATTGAAAACAAGCTAAATGTCAACAATGGGGGAAAGAGTATAATTAAACAGATTAATAAATGCTACTGTTCAATAAAATATAATACAAACATTAAAAGGAGTGAGGCTTCTCTTTTCATACCGACGGAGGCAAATCACCCAAAAACATTAAGTGGAATGAAAGCTGAGCCATGTGAATAATACATTGTCTTTTGTTGCAGGAGAGAATAAAGAATATGAATATAATATGTTTTCAAATGCAATGCAAGGTTTGTCTATCTGGAAGAATAACAAGAGCTTGTAACAGTGATGATCTCCAGGAAAGGAAACTGAAGATTAGAAATCAAGGGATGAAGGGGGACATGGTTTTTACTCCATACACTTTCATACTTCTGAATTTTTTTCCATTTGCATTGTTATTCATCACACACCAAAAAAAAGAGAAGGTGAGGGTAAGAAGAAACAAAAGCAGGAAGAAAGGGAAAAAAAGAAGGGAGGAAGGGAGGAAGAATAAAAGACAGGGCAGGAAAGAAAGTTAACAGCAAATTGTCTACAGCAGGGCAAAAATTCCCTAAT
Organism: Cacajao melanocephalus; assembly: GCA_963573385.1. Lineage (NCBI taxonomy): Eukaryota > Metazoa > Chordata > Mammalia > Primates > Pitheciidae > Cacajao > Cacajao melanocephalus. The sequence goes on along the minus strand of CAUYLG010027743.1, from coordinate 10,720 downwards.
TGCATTAAAACAAGAATTTTTTCCCCCTGGAGAGCTCAACTTTGCTTCAGCAGAAAATAACTAACAAACGTTGTTTTCTCAATTACATCTGAGCCCCTGGAACCTCAGACTCTCAAGGGAGTGAGTATTGATCTCTTACGGCCTAGCTATATACTCACTCATGAGGAGGAACTAAAAAGAGAGACCTCTGTCAGCAATCAGTGCCAGTTGCAGAAAGAGAATGTGTAGGCAACCTCAAAGTAAGTAAAACAAAGCAAATAGCATTTTTTTTCTAAACCTGCCATGCACCATGCCAGTGTATTGTGGAAATTTTGGAGCAAAAGCTTAGCCAAAGTCCCTGCATGTTTTACCTCAAAACCAGGAGGAATTACTTCATCCCTGGTGATTTACTGGAAATTTTACTGGAAATAAAGGGATGGACTTGATTCAGACTGAGTATTACTTGGGAAAGAATATGAATGAACAAATGATTGAATCAATAAATTGACTGCTCAATTAACCAATCAATGTAACCAATTTAATGTATTATTTGCATTGTTATTAAAGTCATTTGCTGGGCATACTTTCCATATGCAGAAATTTACACAATTTGCTCACTTAAACCTCACATCACTGCACAATAGGCCTTACATTTCCCTCTTCATTTTTTAAACTTTTTATCATGAAATACTTATAGATTCACAGGAAGTTCCAAAGATAATAGGGAAAGGTATCAAGTATCCTTCACATATTTTTTCCTCAAGGGTTCAATCTGTCATAATTATAACATGACATCAAAACAGGATTTTGATACCAGGACAATTATGTGTATAGTTCTATGTCATTTCATATGTGTTCAGATTTGTAGAGCTACCACTACAGTGAAGATACAGACTTGATGATCACAGATCTCAGATTCTACATGTCTCCTTTGTGCTACCCCTTTTGGTCACACCACACCTCTCCACCGTCTGGCAATCACCAGTGTTCTCTATTTCTATAATTTTGTCATTTTGATAATGTTTTGTAAATGGAATCATATAGTATATGTCCTTTTGATGTTGGCTTTTTTACACCTAGAATAATGCCCTAGAGAGTCATCTGAGCTGCTGCATGCATCAACAGTTTATTCCTCTTTATTTTGAGTGGCATTCCATAATATGGATATAATACAAATTACTAAACCACTCATTTACTGTAGGGCATTTGATTGTTTACAGACTTTGGCTACTACAAATTAAAATGTTATAAAAAATTTTGTACAGGTTGTGTGAATATAAGTTTTATGCAAATATAATTGCCCACAAGTCCAAGAACTGAGTTGTATGGTAAGTGTATGTCTAGCAGATTTTTACAAAACTGTCAAGCTATTTCCCAGAGTAACTACCATTTTCACTGGCAATATATGAATAATCCAGTTACTCTGAGTCTTTCCCAGCATTTGCTACTGTCACTGTTTTTTTTTTTTATTTTTTATTTTAGCCATTATATAGTGATATCTCATTTGTAGTGTAGTGGTATCTCTTCTTGTTTTTATTTTGCATTTCCCTAATGGCTAATGATGTCGGACATATTTTCATGTGCTTATTTACAGTCCATATAGCCCTTTTTGGTAAAATGTCTGTTCAAGTTGTTCAGGTGTTTTCTAATTTAATTTTGTTCTGTTTAGTTTGTGAGTTCTTTATATTCTCTAAATACATGTCCGTTATCACATACGTTGTTTGAAAATATTTTCTTCCAGCATAGCATGCTTTTTCATCCTTTTAACTGAGTGTTTAACAGAGAAAAAGTTTAATTTTAATGAGGTCCAATTACTGAATTTTTTTGAGGGGCAGTATGCTTTTGATGTCATGTCTAAGAACTCTTCACAACACCTCTCCTAAAAATTTTGCCCTGAAGATTTTGTCTTAGATTACGCTCTAAAGGTTTTATGGTTTTATATTTTACATTTAAAGCTAAGATTCACGTAGAGCTAATTTTTATATAAGGTATGAGGTTTAGTTTGGGTTCATTTTTTTGTCTATGAATATCCAATTGTCTCAGCACTATTTACTAAAAAGCCTTCCTCCATTGAATTGAACCTGCTCAAAAATCAAATGACTGCACTTGTGTGGATCTATTTGTGAATTCGCTATTTTACTCCATCTTTGTAGCTATCTTTCCACCAATATCACAGTGTTAATTATTGTAGATATATATTTTTTAAAATCAATGTTAGGTAAAGTGATTCATCTCGTTTTTTTCTTTGTTTTCAGAATTGTTTTAGCTATTCTCATTTCTTTGCTCCTCCCTATATTTAGAATATTCTTGTTCACATACTACAAATACTATGCTGAGATTTTGATTTCAGATGTATTAAACCTGTACACAATTTGGGGAGAGCTGACACCACTACATTGAGTCTTGTATTTCCTAAACACAATATATCTATTTATGTAGATCTTCTTTGATTTCTCTTATCAGCATATTATAATTTTCATCATCAAGTTCTATATTGGTTTTTTTTACATTTATACCTAAGTATTTCATTTTTTGAACTATTATTAATGCTGTTGTGTTTATTCCAGCTTCCACAAATTTATTGTTACTATGAAAATAGTATGGATTTTTTAGAACTGTCTTATATTCCCCAACTTTTGTGAACTCACTTATCACTTCTAGAAGTTTTTGGTAGATTCTTGGATTCTTCTACCTAAACCATCATATCATGTACAAACGACAGTTTTATTTGTTCTTTTCTGATCTGTATCACTTTTATGCATATATATCCTTTCCTCTGACTAGAACTTCCCAAACTATATTGAATAACACTAAAGAGAATGAGTATCTTTGCCTGTTCCCAATTTTAGGGTTAAGTATTTAGTCTGTAACTATTAAGACGGATGTTAGCTATGGGTTTTCCTGTAGACGTTCTTCATCAGTTGCAGAAATTGCCCTTTTCCTAGTTTTGAGAGATTTTTAAGGTAATAAGTAGATGTTTAATTTTGTCAAATTATTTTTATTCATCAATTTATATGATCCTATGATTTTTTTCTTTTAGACCTGTACTATACCCAACTTGGTCATTGTGTATAATTTTATACACATAGCTGAATTCTATTTGCTAAATTTTTTAAAAGATTTTTCATCTATATTCATTAAAGATATTGAACTATGGTTTTCTTCTTTGTGTGCTATTTTCTCAGCTTTTGCTAGCAGGGTAACAGAATAAGCTAGGAAATGTTCTTTTCACATCTGTTTTCTTAGAGAAATTGTATAGAATTGAAGTTAATTCTTTCTTATACATTTAGTGAATTTTCCAGTGATATTTCAAAAGGAAGTTTTTACATTACAAATCTAATTCTCTTCTTGGCTGTAGGGCTATTCAAATATCAGTTTCATATGGATTAGTTTATACTTCTCAACTAATGGATTCATTTCATTGGTCAAATTAATATCTGCAGAGATGTTTGTAGTATTCTCTTATTATTGTATTTTTTCTGTCTGCAGGGTCTATAGTGATATCCCTGTTTTTCCTGACTTAGTAATTTATATCTTCTCCCTTTTATCTTTGCCAGACTTTCTAGAGGTTTGTCAGTTTTATTGATTTTCTTCAAAACCCACTTCTTGTTTTATTGTATTTTATATTGCTTTTCTGTTTCCAATTCGTTGAATTCTGCTCTTATATTTATTATACTCTTTTTTCTATATATTTTGGATTATTTTGTTCTTCATTTTCAACATTTTTAAAGTAGAAGATTATATTAATGATTTGAGGCTTTTTCTCTTTTTAATGTAACTATTTAGTACTATAGGATACTCACTAAATACTGCTTTAGCTGCACCTCATAAATTTCAAGTATTGTATTTTTTTTTCAGTTCAATATTTTGTATTTCCCTTGTGACTGCCTCTTTAACCCAAGAATTGTTTATAAATGCATTTTTTTCCCAATTATCTGGAGAGTTTCCTGTTACATTTCTGTTGTTTGTATCTTGTTCAATTTCATTGTGGTCAGGAACACACATTCTCTGTGAATTCCATTCTTCTAAAATTATATAGATTACATACAATCTATCTTGATATATATTCCACAAGTGCTGGAAAAAAAATATGTATTCTAGTCACGTAAGGTGGAATGTTATATAACTATCACTGATATCCTGTTGGCTGACTGTGTTGAGTTCTTCTATATTCTTGCTGATTTTCTATCTAGTCCTATAAATTGCTGAGAAAGGAATATTAAAATACCCAGCTATAATTATAGATTGGCCTTTAGCTCAATTCAATTTTTCAGTTTTTGCTTTATATAAGTTGTAGTTTGCTTGTTTAGTGCCTACAGATTTAGGATTGCTATTTCTTCTTGATAGATTAGCACTTTTATTATTATGTAATGTTCTTCTTTGTCCTTGGTAATTTTCTTTGCTGTGAAATATACTTTATCTAATACTTCTATAGCCATTCATTCTTTTGATTAATGTTTGCATGATATATGGTTTCTTCCTTTTATTTTAAACCTACATGTGTCATTATATCTGAAGTGAGTTTCCTGTACACAGAATATAATTGTTTCATTTTTCTATCCACTCTCCCATATTCTGCCTTTTAGTTGTTATTAAATGAAAGAAACATGAAACATCAGAAGGTTAAGAAAGTAGAAAGAGGTCGGGTGTGTTGGCTCATGCCTGTAATCCCTATACTTTGGGAGGCCAAGGCGGATGGATCACTTGAGGTCAGGAGTTTGAGATCAGCCTGGCCAACATGGTGAAATCCCGTCTCTACTAAAAACAGAAAAAGTAGCTCGGCATAGTAGCTGCCTCATAGGCTGAGGCAGGAGAATCACTTGAACCTGGGAGGCAGAGGTTGCAGTGAGCTGAGATTGCACCACTGCATCCAGCATGGGCAACAGAGTGAGACTCTATCTCAAAAAAAAAAAAAAAAAAAAAAAGAAAGAAAGAAAATAGTGAAATGGCACACAACTTTAGGGCATCAGTGACTACATAAAACATAGTTTTCTTCATTTTTAAAACAATAAGGGTCATGAATTCCCACGATAAAAGTGAAAGTTAGGAAGTTGGTAAGTTTAAAAAAATAATGTTATTTTTCACCTAATGCCACACCCATGAATAACTATACTTGAATTTGGTGTGCACACTTTGTGGCATTTAATCACAAATAAATAAAGAGAATGAAAGCAAGAGACAGTAGAAGTGACAGAAAGTTTAGTTTTTCAAAGGGTCCACAATCTACATATTTTTCTACAACATGCTTTTCTCTTTGGACTCCATAAGAGTACGTATTTATCTCACTGCCTTAGACTAGGCATTAGTAAATAATAAGAATCTACTGAAATTTATACAATTCCATTTCCTGATTTTGCTACTAGAAGGTTTTGGTTAACTTATTTGCAATCCAAGTTACATAACATTATATTATCTATAATATGCATGTTACTGATACTATAAACAAGTGAATGAACATATTAACTTCTAGATGAGTTCTATAATCCCCATTGCACAAAAGAAGTAACTAGGGCCAAAGGGAGTTATATGCTTTTTTCTATTAACTGGTGAGACAAACATTCAAAACCAGGGTTTCCTATTTCCTTTTCACTGCACTATGTTGACTATAAATGAAGCCTGAGAAACTCAGCACTACCCACATGTTAAGCATGTTTAAAATGCCAGGGTAAACCCGCATGGCATGAGCTTACCTATGTAACAAACCTTCACATGTACCGCCAAACCTGAATGTTAAAAAAAAATGCTTTTAGTTGGCCATTTTCTTTGTAGCATTCATTTGATTAGAAAACACCTTCAACATAGATGAAACAAACATTTCATATTGAACCAGCCAATGATTAGCTCAACATAAACACAGAAATGTACAGATTCTGTTTGAGGTCAGAGGGGGGATTTACACTAGTTTCCCTAGGTTTTGAAAAGCATCCCCATATTTTTGTATTATTTTATTTCAATCCAGATGATTAAAGTCAAGTTGATACAATAAATGTCATTACTCTATTGAAATTGTAGCTTAAGTAGACCTCTGGCCTATTCAAACTTCCTCTAGTGAGTGTTTATCCAAATGAAAGAAACACTTTTTGGAAGGACCACATTTCTTTTATTTTACAGTAAATTTACCCTATGAAGAAACTTATACTAACTTGATATACTTCAGTATTCACTAAAAGTTAGATTGAAGAGAATTTTTTCTGCTTTCTCATTCCTCCACTACAGAACAGAAAAAAAAAAAAAGCAATAGAAAATGTAAGGGTATTTCTAGGAGTTATTTTGCTTGTAAAGAATAACACCTAAAGAAGAAAGTCTCTCTCTCACACCTAGATGGGAGCTGCATTCTAAGGATACTAGTACAAATATACTTTAAAGCCTTCAAACATATGTAAAATATGACCATATTTAAGGAAATTTCTAATTTATGCTACTAATTTCAAGAGCTTTATCCAAAATTAAAATGGTAAGTGGCTGTGAAAAATTATAAAGGGGTACAAAATTACATTTTAATATTATTTTACATATGGATGCCTGTTTAATATAGTGAAAAATTATCTATGTTTTTAACACAGTAAAAGTCAGTCTTCTTCTAAGATAACCTTTTTTATTTTGAAGATGAATTCATTTCATCTATCATCAAGTAAATGACTCTTGATGATTTTAAATAAATGTTTTAATTTAGGAAATAAATAACACTATTGTTAGCTTTGTCATGAAAATCCACTTAGAAAAAAGTGACTTGAAATATAGAGCCATTTCATTGCAAGAAATCACAAAGATTTCCCTTCTTTTCTGGGTCCTTCTTTTGGTCCTTTCTAGACTTTTGGTAGCCATGACACGAGGAAACAGAACTGAAGTAACTGAACTCTATCTTCTGGGATTTGGTGCCCAGCATGAGTTTTGGTGTATCCTCTTCATTGTATTCCTTCTCATTTATGTGACCTCCATAGTCGGTAATACTGGAATGATCTTACTCATCAACACAGATTCCAGATTTCAAACACCCATGTACTTTTTTCTACAACATTTGGCTTTTGTTGATATCTGTTACACTTCTGCTATCACTCCCAAGATGCTCCAAAGCTTCACAGAAGAAAATAATTTGATATCATTTCAGGGCTGTGTGATACAATTATTGGTTTATGCAACCTTTGCAACCAGTGACTGTTATCTCCTAGCTATGATGGCAGTGGACCGTTATGTTGCCATCTGTAAGCCCCTTCACTATACCGTAATCATGTCCCGAACAGTCTGCATCCAATTGGTAGCTGGTTCATACATCATGGGCTCAATTAATGCCTCTGTGCAAACAGGTTTTACATTTTCACTGTCCTTCTGCACATCCAATAACATCAACCACTTTTTCTGTGATGTTCCTCCAATTCTTGCTCTTTCATGCTCCAACATTGACATCAACATCATGCTACTTGTTGTCTTTGTGGGATTTAACTTGATCTTCAGTGGGTTGGTCATCATCTTTTCCTATACCTACATCATGGCCACCATCCTGAAGATGTCTTCTACTGCAGGGAGGAAAAAATCTTTCTCCACATGTGCGTCCCACCTGGCAGCAGTTACCATTTTCTATGGGACACTTTCTTACATGTACTTACAGTCTCATTCTAATAATTCCCAGGAAAATATGAAAGTGGCATCTATATTTTATGGCACTATTATTCCCATGTTGAATCCTTTAATCTATAGCTTGAGAAATAAGGAAGTCAAAGAAGCTTTAAAAGTGATAGGAAAAAAGTGCTTTTAAATTAGCCCCAGTTGTTAACATTCAGCTCAACAAATCATCCAGGACAGCTGTTCTGCCAAAATTTAATGTTTCTACAATAGGAAACATGTAGAAAGATGTCAAATTAATAGTCTAACCTCACTTCTAGAGGAATTAGAAAAACAAGAGCAAATCAACCACAAAACTAGCAGAAGAAAGAAATAACTAAAATCAGAACAGAACTGAACAAAATTGAGACCCAAAAATTTATACAAAGAATGAATGAAACCAAAATTTGGTTTATTGAAAGGATAAATAAGATTGGTAGGCTGCTAACTAGATTCACAAATAAAAAAGGAAATATCCAAATAAGCACAACCACGAAGGACAAAGGTGACATTACAACCAATCCCACCGAAATACAAAAGATATTATGAACACTTCCATGAAAATAAACTAGAAAATAGAGAGGAATTGGATAAAATCCTGAAAACACACAAATTCCCAAGATTTAATAAGGAAGAAACTGAAACCCTGAGCAGACCAATACCAAGTTCTGAAGTGAAAACAGTCATAAAAACCTACCAACCAAAAAACAAAGCCCAGACCAGATGAATTTGTAGTCAAACTCTACCAGATGTAAAAAGAAAAGCTGGTGCCAATTCCATTACAAAAAAATGAGCAGGAGGGACTCCTTTGCAACTCATTCTATGAAACCAGCATCGTCTCTTATACCAAAACCTGGCAAAGACACAATGAAAAAGGAACACTGCAGGCTAATATACCTGATGAACATATGCAAAACCAGCAATGAAATGCCAGCAAACCAAATTCAACAGCACATCAAAAGTTAATTCACCATGATCAAGTAGGCTTCATTCTTTGGATGCAAGTTTCATTCGATACATGCAAATCACTAAATGTTATTCAACACATAAACAGCATTCAAAAAAAAACCATATGCTCTCAATAGATGCAGGAAAACCCTTCAATAAAATGCAACATACCTTCATAATAAAAATTCTCTACAAACTAAGCATCAAAGCAATGTACCTCAAAATAAATGCAATCTATGACAAATCCACAGCCAATCTCATAATTAATGGGCAAATTCTGGAAGCATTCCCCCTTGAAAACTGGAACAAGACAAGGATGCCCACTCTCACCACTCCTCTTCAACATAGTTCTAGAAGTCCTAAGCAGAGCAATCAGGAAAGAGAAAAGAAACAAAATGTACCCAAATTGGAAAAGAAGTTAAACTATCTCTCTTTGTGGACCATATAATTCTATATCTAGAAAACTCTGAAGACTCTGCCAAAAGGCTCCTGGAGCTAATAAATTACTTCACTAAAATTTTAGGTTACAAAATCAATGTACAAAAATCAGTAGCACTCCTATACATCAATAATATTAAGCTGAGCACCAAATCAATAATGCAATTGAATTAATAATAGCTACCAAAAAATAATAAAATATCTAAGAATACATCTAACCAAGGAAGTGAAATGTCTCTAAAAGTAGATAATTACAAAACACTGCTCAAAGAAATCAGAGAGAACACAAACAAATGAAAAAACAATCCATGGATGAGAATAATCAATATCATTAAAATGGCCATACTACCCCAAGCAGTCTACAGATGCAATGCTATTCCTATCAACCACTGATGCAGTTTTTCACAGAATTAGAAAAACTATTCTAAAATTCATAGGAAACTGGGGAAAAAAAAGCCCAAATAGCCAAAGCAATCCTTAGCAAAAAGAGCCAAGCCACCACATTATCTGATGTCAAAACATACCATAGGGCTACAGTAGCCAAAATAGTAAGGCACTAGTATAAAAACAGTAACATAGACAGGTGCAATAGAATATAGAACCTAGAAAGAAAGTCTCTCTCTCTCTCTCTCTCTCACACACACACACACACACACATGCACACATACACACACACACCACAGCTATCTGATCTTTAACAAAATCAACAAAAGTAAGCAATGGAGAAAGGACTTCGTATTCAATAAATGGTGCTAGAATAACAGGCTAGCAATATACCAAAAAAATAAAACTGGACACCTACGTTTTACCATATACAAAAGTTAACTCAAGGTGGATTAAAGATTTAAATGTAAGACCTCAGACTATAAGAATCCTAGAAGAAAACCTGGGAAACATCATTCTGAACATCAGCCTTGGGAAATAACTTATGACTAAGTCCTCAAAAGCTATTGCAACAAAAAATTTGACAACTTGGACCTAATTAAATTAAAGAGCTTCTGTATAGCTAAAGAGACTATCAACAGAGTACACAGGCAACCTACAGAATGGGAGAAGATTTTTAGAAACTATGCATCCAATAAATCTAATTAACAGACTGTATAAAAAACTTAAACTACTCAACAGGCAAAAAACAAATAACCCCATTAAAAAGTGGGCAAACGATATGACCAGATACTTTTCACAAGAAAACATACAAGAAGCCAACAAACATATGAAAAAACACTCAACAAGACTAATCATCAGAAAAATACAAATCAAAATGACAATGAGATAACCACCTCACACCAGTAAGAATGGCAACTATGACCAAGTCAAGAAACAATAGATACTGACCAGGTTTTGGAGAAAGGGGAATGCTTATACACTGTTGGGAATGTAAATTAGTCCAGTCATTGTAAAAAGCAGTCTGGAGATTTCTGAAAGAATTTTTTTAAAAATATCATTCGACTAAGTAATCCTATTACTGGATAATATCTAAAAGAAAATAAATTTTTCTATGAAAAAAGACATATGTGCTTGTATGTTCATCACAGTACCGTTCACAATAGCAACAACATAGAATCAACCTAAGTGCCCTCAGTGGTGGATTGGATAAAGAAAATGCGGTACAGGAGAGAGATCCAAGATGGCGATTAACAACAGCTCAGGATTGTAGCTCCCAATGAAAGCGCAGAGAGCGTGTGGACACCGCAATTTCAGACGAATTTCTGTTGCCCACAAACTGGGAGCTACCCAACGGAGGAGCCATTCAGGT
>CAUYLG010027742.1:0-38245 GCA_963573385.1 Cacajao melanocephalus | reverse complement strand
AACATGTGGAAACTCTATCTCTATTAAAAATATGAAAATTAGCCTGGCGTGGTGGTGCATGCCTGTAATCCCAGCTACTCAGGAGGCTGAGGCAGGAGAATCACTTGAGCCCAGGAGGCAGAGGTTGCAGTGAGCCAAGATCACTCCATTGCACTCCAGCCTGGGCAACAAGAACAAAACTCCGTCTCAAAAAAAAAAATAAATAAATAATAAAAATATATATATATATACTTTTCTATATTACAATAAATGTCAAAAATTTTCAAAGCCACCAACTAATCTCTGCGCTTTAGCAACCCCCAAATACAGAGCTTAAGGCTCGTGATTCAACAGCTAAGGTTTGTTTAGAACTATGCCCAAGCTTTTATATGCTATAATTTCCTTAATCCTAGGATGTGGAAATATCATTTCCATTTCAGAGGTGAGAAAACCAAGGCTCTGTGAGGCCATGTGGGAGACCTGCTGGACTTCATAACCCACGCTCTTCACAGCTAAACTACACAGGAGACAGACCCAGCAAGGAAGCAGGCAGGCTCAAGCAGTCCCAGCCCCACCCCGCCACGGTCCTCAGAGTACAGCTGTTCCTGCCAGTGACCCAGCCCTCCCTCCCCCACCCCCTCGTCTCCCACCAAGGCCATACCTCAAAAAGGGCAGTGGGGAGAGGGGGCCCTGGAGAGAAGGCCACAGACTCACCCATAGTCACGGAGACCATCGTCTCCCTGGCCCTGACACTGCTCCCTGGAGCCTGAAAGAGAAGAGAGGAGAGGGCCCATGAGTCGCCGCCGGCTGGGAGTGTTTGCCCCTCTCCTGTGCCTGTCTGTCTGCATGCCAGGGGAACGTTCCTGGGCTAGGGGCTCACCACCCAGGAATAGCCTGGAGCAGCTGGCAGGAAGTCAGCCTGGGACAGAGCTGCCACCACCACCATCACTTATGCCTGAGACAAGGCCCAGAGACAGCAAATGTCTACAGCTCCATTCTCACACACCCCAAAAGGTTAACTGGAAAACGAGTGGGACAGAAATAAGACACTCCTGCCCAAGACTTTAATAATAAATACCAGTCAATCATGCTGGCTCATGCCTGTAATCGCAGCACTTTGGGAGGCCAAGGTGGGAGGGCTTGAGGCCAGGAGTTCGAGACCAGCCTGAGCAACACAGCAACACCCTGTTTCTATTTAAAATAAAAAAGTTTACAAAACACAACACAACAAATACCCATTCATTCAATACATTCATCCATTCAAAAACTATTTACTGAGTACCAGCTAGGTCTGGTGGCTCATGCCTATAGTCCCAGCTACTCTGAGGACTAAGGTGGGAGAATCCCTTGAGCCCAGGAGTTCAAGACCAGCTTGGACAATATAGCAAGACTCTGTCTCAAAAAGGCTGGTCCTAGGGTAGTGACTTATCTCAACTGACTGTTCATAGTCCATTACAGATGGAACTCCTTATTCTACTCTTCCCCACTTTCTCACTACTGCACTTGACTAGTCTTCAAACAAACAAACCAACCCAAAACCCTATTCACTGAGAACCTATGTGTAAGGCACTTAGGGGTACCAAGGTGAACAAAGCCATAGAACTTAGCAGCTAGATGGGACAAGAGACAGAGGAGACAGAGAGTAAACAAGCAAAAGTTAATACAGTAGGTTAGGAAGCCTTTAGCATCATGGAGAAGACATGGAGGACCTGGGAAGGGAGGGATTGTAATTTTCAAGAGTCATTAGGGCAGACCTAAAGCGAATTTAGAGACCTGAAGGAAGGGAAGCAATGAGCCATGGGGTTTTACAGAGGAAGAGTGTTCCAGGAGAAGGCACAGTGAGTCCAGTGCCCAGAACCAGCGGCTCATCTGGCACACTGGGGGGAAGCAAGGAGCCAGCGTGGCTGCAGTGGAGTGAGCAGGGAGGACACTGGGAGGAGACAGGCCACAGTGGTGGCAACCTGATCATGAGGCGCCCCAGAGAAGACACAGAAAACCCATTTTCCCTTACATTAGCAGATGGTAGAAAGGTGGTGTTAAAGACATATTAGCACCCATGGAGACTGTCTCCATTAAAAGCAGTGTTGAATGGGAACTAAAGAAATAACTTTTTCATGTGCTGATTCAATGCTATCTGGTTCCAGGATCACAAGCCCACATTGTTCTGGCCTAAACTTCCTTCCTGCTTAGCACTCTGCCTCTTCCCTGAGCCAGCTCCTCTGTCCTCTCCCCTCACTCTGCTCCCTTCTGTCTACTGCAGCCCCTAGTACTGATCCTTCTCCCTCACCCTCCACGGGGTGCAGAAGCCCTCTGTCCCAGAACCTTCCTGTTTACAGCCCCATATAATCTGTCCCATCCGCTAGCTGATTTTGGTGGTATAATGGAGTGGTCAAGAGTAAGAACTCTAGGCCAGGCGCAGTGGCTCACACCTGTAATCCCAGCACTTTGGGAGACTGAGGCAGACAGATCACAAGGTCAGAAGATCAAGACTATCCTGGCTAACATGGTGAAACCCTGTTTCTACTAAAAATACAAAAAATTAGCTGGGCGTGATGGCAGGTGCCTATAGTCCCAGCTACCCAGGAGGCTGAGGCAGGAGAATCGCTTGAACCCAGGAGGGAGGCAGAGGTTGCAGTAGCCGAGATGGTGCCATTGCACTCCAGCCTGGAAAACAGAGCAAGACTCCATCTCAAAAAAATAAAAAAAGAAAGAATAAGAACTCTGCAATCAGACTGTAGGGTTCCAATCCAGCTCTACCACTAGATTAGCTGTGTGACCTCGGCAAGTTACTTCACCAGTCAGGCCCTGGTGTCCCCATCTATGAATTGAGAGGTACAAACATGACTTACCTTAGAGGACTGCTGTAAGGGCTGGATGAGTTTCTATGAATAAAAGCACTTGAGACAGTGCTTGGTGCCTACCAAGCACGCCGGAGGTGTTGCACCTGGTCTCATCCTCCAGGCCTCCCTCCCCACACAGGTGCTTTGCCGGCCTCCCAGTTTTTAGAGGATGTCACCTGTGCCTGGAATGCCTGTTTCCTCCTGGCAACCTCTCCTTCCTTCTGCTCTACTGCCATCTACTTTGTGACACTTTCCCTAAGTCCCCACATATGAGACTCTCTCCTCTATCCTCAGATAGGGTTCATCTTGCCCTTCTCTGGCTTCTGCTTGATTTTTTTTTTTTTAAGATGGAGTCTCACTCTGTAGCCCAGGCTGGAGTACAGTGGTGCAATCTTGGCTCACTGCGACCTCCACCTCCTGGATTTGAGCGATTCTCCTGCCTCAGCCTCCCAAGTAGCTGGGATTACAGGTACTTGCCACCACACCTGGCTAATTTTTGTATTTTTAGTAGAGATGGGGTTTCACCATGTTGGCCAGGCTGGTCTCAAACTCCTGACCTCAAGTGATCAGCCTACAGCACCTTCCCAAGGTGCTGGGATTACACGCATCCAGCCTTCTGCGCAATCTCTTATTGGTGAATATGACCACAGACATCACTCTTTTTCTGCACTCAACACTTTTAGATCCAATTTCCCTTCTGAATGTTACCATTAGCCAAAGATAATACAGGCTGGGTATGGTGGCTCATGCCTGTAATCCCAGAACTTTGGGAGGCCGAGGTGGGTGGATCACCTGAGATCAGGAGTTCAAGACCAGCCTGGCCAACATGGCAAACCCTGTCTCAACTAAGAATACAAAAATTAGCCATGCATGGTGGTGGGTGCCTGTAATCCCAGCTATTCAGGAGGCTGAGGCAGAAGAATCACTTCAACCCGGGAGGTGGAGGTTGCAGTGAGCCAAGATTGTGCCACTATACTCCAGCCTGGGTGACAGAGCAAGACCCTGTCTCAAAAAAAAAAAAGAATTCAACACACACCTCTCAAAGAACAGGGCACAGAAAGGTCCCAGTAAGTCAGACAGAACATCTCACAAACCTGATACTATGCACCAGGACCAGGGCCAAGCATCCTGCAGATGCCTCACAATAGTTCAGTCAGTGAGAACTATCATTAGCCCTGTTTTTTTTTTTTTCTCATGACACCAAGTCACCTGAGCCCTGTTTTTATCGATGAAAAAAAAACTCAACTTATTGAGGTGCAGTCATTCGTCAAATCGCACATCTAGCAACTGACCTTACTGGGATTCAAAAACAAGTTCTCCCTGATTCTGACGCCCAGGGAGAAGCTCCCATTGAGTGTTTACTAGGAACTGAGCATATACACAACTCAGTGACTCCTCACAACCACTCTCAGAAAAAAGTAAAACTGAGCCCTAAGTTACAGAGGAGAATGGCAGGTCCAAGATCACACAGCAAAAGGCTGGGCACAGTGACTCAGCCTGTAACCCCAGCACCTTGGGAGGCTGAGGCAGGTGGATCACTTGAGGTCAGGAGTTCAAGACCTGCCAAGCCAACATGACGAAACCCCGTCTCTACTAAAAATACAAAAATTAGCCAGGCATGGTAGCAGGTGCCTCTAATCCCACCTACTCGGGAGGCTGAGGCAGGAGAATCGCTTGAACCCGGGAGGCAGAGGTTGCAGTGAGCTGAGACCACACCACTACACTCCAGCCTGGGCAACAGAGCAAAACTCCATCTCAAAAAAAAAAAAAAGTGCTGGGCACGGTGGTTCACGCCTGTAATCCCAGCATTTTGGGAGGCCGAGGCAGGCAAATCACAAGGTCTGGAGATCGAGACCGTCCTGGCTGACATGGTGAAACCGTGTCTCTACTAAAAATACAAAATATTAGCCAGGCATGGTGGCATGCGCCTGCAGTCCCAGCTACTTGGGAGGCTGAGGCCGAAGAATTGCTTAAACCCGGGAGATGGAGGTTGCAGTGAGCCAAGATCGCACCACTGCACTCCAGCCTTGGCAACAGAGCAAGATGCCATCCCCCCCACCCCCCAAAAAAGTAAGAGTACTCATTCTTGGTCGGCGCCTGAATGACAGCAATACCTTGTCTCAAAAAAATAAAATTAAATTAAAATTTAAAAAACACTATCTCAAAAAGAAAAAAGAGGACCCATTCTTAAAGGTGTTATGGGGATTAAACGAGTTAATAAACAGAGTCTTTATAATGAAGATGCATGGTAGGTGGTGCAATGTTAAGTGTGCATCAAACAAACAAATCTTCAGTGAGCTAGGGAAACAGTGGGACAGTCACTAACCTAATGCTAGTTGTATACAAAGTGTGAGCTGGGAACCAAGTATAAGGACAACTTGATGGGGGTCCATGGGATCTGACAACAGGGAATCACACAGTACAAGTTCTAAACAGTACTCCTATTCAAAGGGAATATGTAGTATTCCTTTTTCAATTATCTTTCCATTTCAGTTTACAATGTAATGGGTTGTTCAATCTCCATTGTATTTTACCTTAACTTTTCCTTCCTCTCATGGCCAGCAAGGCTAATTTTCCACTGAAGACAGCAATGCAAATTTGCCTTCTCAAATTAATTGACTGGAAAAAAAAATCCACTAGTCATTATCAAAAAAAAAAAAAGAAAAAAACGAATACTTCAGGACTCAGCAAAACGGGTCAAACAGTAAGTGGCAGGATGTCGATTTCCCCGATTCCAGTTCTAAGTTTTTCCTATCGCTGTCTCTGAGCTTTTTCCCTCCACTTCCCTGGAATTCCCAGCGACACCAATGACTCTCAGAATCATTATCATCTTTATAGTCCCAATCCACGAGCTCTCACTGTGCCAGCCCCTATGCTTAAAATCTTTACACACACACATTTTATCAGAATCCTCAGGACGACCCTATGATACTGGAACTATTAGCTCTCATTGTACAGATGAGAAAAAATGGGGTTCAAGGAGGCGAAGACACAGGCCCCACTGCCGCACAGTGGAGCTGGGACTTGAACCAAAATCCGACGGCTTCCAAACCCAGCAATTTTTCATACTAAGCGCAAACATCAATACTAACAATAATAGTAGAGTAACGAAGTGAGCGTTATGCGGAGGCGCTGAGCTAAGGGTTCCAACGAACACCAGCTGAATTCTCACTTCCATTTATAAAGCCGGTGCTACAGTCGGATTCTGACCCCCATTCCACAGGGGAGGAAACTGAGGCTCAGAGAAACAAATCATATGTCCGAAACCGTAAAGCGGAGCCGGAACTGAGTCCAGAGAGCCGGACGCCACCCATCCCCACCGCATCCAGCCCAGTCCCACCACCCCCGACCCGCGCCTCACCTGGCCCACCGGGCCCGCGCCCACTCGTGCCGCCCGCCCTCCCACCCGGTCGGCGGCGCCAACTGTCAGACACTCCTCTGGCCCGAACTGCCCGCCCCGGAAGCAACCTCCTCACCGCCGGAAGCTGAACTGATCCTCCCGCGGCCGCTCTAGCCTACCATGCCGCCACCAGAGAGAGCGCGACCATAACAGTCACGTGACCGCCCACCTCTGGCCGGGGACTCCCCTCTGCCGGACGCTAGCGAGCCGCAGGGCCAATGAGAAAGGCGCATGCCTGGCCCCCGCCGGCCCGCAGTCTAGCCCTAGTACGCCTGCGCGCGGCTGGGGGGCGGTCAGGCGGGGCTCCAGCCTGGAAGGTGCGTGTGGGGTTGGGGCCCGGAGTGGGAGACGTGGAGTGCAGGTACTGTGCGATCTGGGGGCGCGGCGCCTCAGCCGCCCTCCTTGTTTTGTCCTCCTGCCTATAATGCATCTCCTCCCTTATGTCGTCTTCGGTCCGTTTATGTCATCATTCCTCTCCTTCTGTCTCATCCCCCTTAAATCCTCACCACTCCTCTGCTGTCGCCATCACCCTCTTTAATATCGCCATCAACTCCTTTAACTCGCTTTCGTTCCTCTTAAGCCCTCTTTGCCACCATAGGCCGTAATCGCTTCCTTTAAATTCGTCATCGCCTTATGTTACCTGCACCCCTCTTTTGTCATTTCTCCTTTGTAAAATCCTCATTTCTCTTTAAACCCTCATCATACTCCCAAGTCACCTTCGCACGGCTACTGTCCCCATCGCTCTTCTTACATCACGCTCATGCAACCCTTATGTCATCCTTACCCCTTATATCCTTGTCCCTCCCTTGTCATCACTGTTCCTCTGACAGTCACCATCCACTCCTCATGATTCCGGTTTTCCCCATAAGGAGCCACCCAGCCTTACAGTTATTTTTCTTCCCTCCATGTCTTTGTCATTTCCCTGTGTCACATCTCACATAACATATGGGGTACCGCAGCCCATTACCTGGGGTTTGTCAGAATCCCAGCCCCACCGCTACACCTCTGGATACCTTGACTACCTTAGGCCACCTTTCCAATCCCAGCTTCATCTGCAGAATGCATTTAGGGACATCCACATCAGGGCTGCGTGTGACGATTCTGTGAGTTTATTCTTGTGGCAGGCTCAGCTTGACATGGTGTTTTTGGCTAATATTGCTATTAACCATGTCACCCTCACCCTCATCCAGTCACCTTCATCATATCCTCATGGTCACTCTCCCCCGCTGCCCTCGGCATTCCTGGGGTGTCATCACAGACCTCGTATCAGGATACTCTGCTACAGCAGCCACACCACCCCACAGTCTCCATGTTGCCCTCACCTCTGCCATGTCACCACACCTGTGGCAGTGGGCCATCGGCCATCACTAACCTTGCTTCTGTAAATACTTAATCTCTATCTCATTATCTTGGGCTGAGTGATTTCCTACACTCCCAAAAATGAGAGCATTTAGCTAGTGCTGTGAGGGTCAGGGAGGGCTTGGTGAGGGGGAGAGTATAGGTAGTTTAGACCCAGACCTCCGTGGGTTTTTAGAATTGGGGCTTTGGAGAGATGAGGCAGGTTTCTCCCACATTTAAGTCAAACCTCATCGGTCCTAGGCCAGACGCGGCGGCTTATGCCTGTAATCCCGGCATTTTGGGAGCCCAAGATGGGCAGATCACTTGAAGCAAGGAGTTCGAGACCAGCCTGGCCAACTTGGTGAAACCCCATCTTGATTAAAAATACAAAAAGTTAGCCAGATGTGGTGTCACATGCCTGTACTCCCAACTACTCGGGAATCTAAGGCTAGAGAATCCCTTAAACCCTGGAGGTGGAGGCTGCAGTGAGCTGAGATCGCCCTACTGCATTCAAGACTGGGCGACAGAGGGAGACTGTCTCCAAAAAAAGAAAACTGAAGCAAAAAACAAAACAATACAAAAACAGACCTGGCTGGGCAAATAGCAAGACCCCATCTGTACAAAAAAATTTTTTTAAAACATTAACTGGACACACAGCTACTCATGAGGCTGAGGCAGGAGGATCACTTAAGCCCAGGAGTTTAAGGCTGCAGTGAGCTATGATTGTGCCACCACACTCCAGTCTGGGTGACAGAGTGAGATCCCATCTCTAAAAAACATTAATTTTTTTTTAAGTAGTTGGGTGCAATGATTGGCTCACACCTGAATATATATCTTCTAAAAAAACATTGTTTTGGCTGGGCACAGTGGCTCATGCCTGTAATCCCAGCACTTTGGGAGACCGAGGTGGGCAGATCATGAGGTCAGGAGTTCGAGACCAGCCTGGCCAACATGGTGAAACCCCTTCTCTACTAAAAATACAAAAACTTAGCTGGGCATGGTGGCAGAATCCTGTAATCCCAGCTACTCGGGAGGCTGGGGCAGGAGAATCACTTAAACCTGGGAGGCAGAGGTTGCAGTGAGCTGAGACCGTACCACTGCACTCCAGCCTGAGCAACAGAGACTCCGTCTCAAAAAAAAAAAAAAAAAAAAAAAATCCCATATACAAAGTAAACCAATAAAACATATTTAAAAGCAAAAAAAAAAAAGTTGTTAATAAAAATTTTTAAATCAAGCCAGGTGTGCTGGCACATGCCTGTATTCCCAGCTGTTTGGGAGGCTGAGGTGGGAGTATTGCTTGAGCCCAGGAGTTTGTGGCTGCAGTGAGCTACGATGGTGCCACTGTACTCCAGCCTGGGCGACAGTGTGAGACGTTATCTCAAAAAAAAAAAAATTAATTGTTTTTCCAAAAAAACCCACGTGAGTCCTGCATCCTCAAGCGGAGAGGGAAGTATCTTATTCTCAGCATATCTTAGCAAGGCAGTATTGTATAATGGTTCCCAATGTGAGCCCAGGGGCTGCAACTCTCTGACTCCAATCTTGGTTCTAGCACTTAGTACTTAAAAAGCTGCATGATCGGCCAGGTACGGTGGCTCACGCCTGTCATCCCAGCACTTTGGGAGGCCGAGGCGGGTGGATCACCTGAGGTCAGGAGTTTGAGACCAGCCTGACCAACATGGAGAAACCTCATGTCTACCACAAATACAAAATTAGCCAGGCATGGTGGTGCATGCCTGTAATCCCAGCTACTCAGAGGCTGAGACGGGAGAATTGCTTGAACCTGAGAGGCAGAGGTTGTGGTGAGCCAAGATCATGCTACTGCACTCCAGCCTGAGCAACAAGAGTGGGATTCTGTCTCAAAAAAAAAAAAAAGCTGCATGCTCTTGGGTAGGTGGCTTAACCTCCCTGTGCCTCAGTTACTGCATCTGCAATATAGGGGTGAAAACACAAATTAATCATTCTGCACATAATTCTTAGGCATGTGCTATGTATGTGCCCAACACTGCTAGGCACTGGGACTCCTCAGTGAACAAGACAGACAAAAATATCTCTGGCCGGCACGGCGGCTCACGCCTATAATCCGAGCACTTTGGGAGGCCAAGGTAGGTGGATCACCTGAAGTCAGGAGTTTGAGACTAGCCTGGACAACATGGTGAAACCCCATCTTCTACTAAAAATCCAAAAATTAGCTGGGCATGGTGGCGTGCCCATGTAATCTGAGGTACTCGGAAGGCTGAGGTAGGAGAACTGCTTGAACCCAGGAGACAGAGGCTGCAGTGAATCAAGATCGCACCACTGCACTCCAACCTAGGTTACAGAGCGAGACCCTGTCTCAAAAAAAAAAAAAAATCTGGTCTTTTGGAATGTACTACACTCTAGTGGGGGTAAGAGGCAATGGGTAAATAAGTAGGTAGATTATTGGATATATTAGAAGGGGCATGGAGGATGTGGGGTCAAGGTTGTAGTTTTAAATAGGGTGGTCAGGGAAAGCTTTCTGAGAATGTGACATTTGAACCAAAGACTTGAAGGAGAAGAGAGAGTGTGGCCGGGCATGGTGGCTCACACCTGTGATCGCAGCAAGCACTTTGGGAGGCTGAGGAAGGCAGGTCGCTTGAGCTCGGGAGTTTGAGATCAGCCTGGACGACATAGCGAAATCCCGTCTCTACAAAAATTAGCCAGGTGTGGTGGTGTGCGCCTGTGGTCCCAGCTACCTGGGAGGCTGAGAGGTGGGAGGATTGCTTGAGCCTGGGAGTTTGAGGCTGCAGTGAGCCATGATTTTGTCACTACACTCTAGCCTGGGCAACAGAGGGAGACCCTGTCTCAAAAACAAAACAAAAAACCAGAGAAAGAGTGGCATGGCACTCTGGGGGAAGAGCATGCTAGGCAAAGAGAACAGCAAAAGCAAAGGCCTTGAGGTAGGAGCAAGCTTGGAATATTTAAGGAAGAGCAAGGAGGTCAATGAGAGAGGAGAGGCCAAGAGACGGGGCTGGAGGGATGATGGGGCACATTGTGGAGGGCCTTGTGGGCCATGGAGAAGACTGGCTTTTACTCCAAGTGAGGTGGAGTCACAGGAGGATGCGGAACAGAGGAGGGATGCTGTCCAGTGTGACATGAAGCCATCTCCTGAGCTGTGGCAGCTCCAGAACTTCTACCCAGGATGGTTAGGCGAGAGGCAGCCTTGGAAGGAAAGCCAGAATCTTCTTCAGGCCACACTCACATATCCTTTATATCGGGAGAAAGCTTCAAATATCCTTGTCAAAGATTGAGGCCGGGCGTGGTGGCTTACGCCTGTAATCCCAGCACTTTGGGAGGCTGAGGTGGGCAGATCAGTTAAGGTCAGGAGTTCGAGACCAGCCTGGCCAACATGATGAAATCCCATCTCTACCAAAATTATAAAAAATTAGCTGGGCGTTATGGTAGGTGCCTGTAATCCCAGCTACTCAGGAGGCCGAGGGAAAATCGCTTGAACCTGGGAGGCAGAGATTGCAGTGAGCCGAGATTGCGCCACTGTACTCCAGCCTGGGTACAGAGTGAGACTCCATCTCAAAAATAAATAAATATTAATAAAGATTGAGGGCAGGCTGGGGAGATGCTAACAGAGTTTTTGAGAGGCCAGGGCCACTGCTGGGTTCGGTTGCTGTCCAGGAGGGTAGGAGGCAGGCAGCAGGGGATATACAGATGGTGAACAACAGGAGTGGCAGCTGTCATGTGGCCTCTGTCCCTGGAAGCTTGAGGCAGCTTGGGTTCAAATCCTTGCTCCATTTCCTCTCTCTCCTTTTGTTTTTTTAAACCAGAGTCCAGGTTCCAGACTTACCCATATTCTATGTTCCTTTGTACCAATGACTTCACCTCTCTGGATCCTTAATTCCCTATCTAAGTGGGATTCTTAAGAGGACTGTTGTGAAAATTAAATATATTAAGTACAACTTTACAAAAGAAAACAAATATATTAAGTGCTTTAAGACCAGGCACAGTGGCTTACGCCTGGAATCCCAGCACTTT
The DNA here is from genome assembly GCA_963573385.1 of Cacajao melanocephalus. Lineage (NCBI taxonomy): Eukaryota > Metazoa > Chordata > Mammalia > Primates > Pitheciidae > Cacajao > Cacajao melanocephalus. The sequence continues at coordinate 26,686 of CAUYLG010027742.1, read as the reverse complement.
GAGAGGCTGAGGTAGGCAGATCACTTGAGCCCAGCAGTTCAGTAGCAGCCTGAGCAACGTGGTGAGATCCTGACTCTACAAAAAAAAATAAAAAATTAGCTGGGCATAATGGCACACACCTGTGGTCCCAGCTACTCAGGAGGCTGAGGCAGGAGGATCACTTGAGCCCAGGAGTTCCGGGATGCAGTGAGATGTGTTCCCACCACCGCACTCCAGCCTGGGCAACTGAGCGAGGAGACCCTGTCTCAAAAAAATAATAATAATAAATGCAGGAAGCCCCACCGTCTCACTCCACACCCTGCGCTTTTACAGGCTCACACCTCCCTCAGGTGGCAGGGTACCTCACGTGATGTGATGAAGGGAGATTGTGTGTTGTTTGTTCATGAGTTAGTTCAACGTTGTACTGTCCTGAAATAGAACTGCGCTCTGGGTTTAAATTCCCAGCTGATGGCCAAGTGCTGTGGCTCATGCCTGTAATTCCAGCACTTCGTGAGGCTGAGGTGGGTAGATCACTTGAGGTCAGGAGTTCGAGACCAGCCTCACCAATATAGTGAAACACTATCTTTACCAAAAATATAAAAATTGGCCAGGAGTGGTAGCGGGCACTGTAATCACACCTACTTGGGAGGTTGAGACACAAGAATCACTTAAACCCTGGAGATGGAGGTTGCTGTGAGCCAAGATCCCGCCGCTGCACTCCAGCCTGGGTGACACAGTGAGCCTCCATCTCAAAAAACAAAAAAATTTCCCGCTAACAGATGAATGCTGTGCAACCTAAGCAGGTGATTTCCCTGAGCCCTGCCACCTCATCTGAAAAACAGAGCTGATAACACTGCTTTGCTCTACACTTACTATTATTACTTTTCTTTAATCTTCTTGAGACAGGGTCTTGCTCGCTTGCTCAGGCTGGAGTGCAGTGGTGCAATCATGGCTCACTACAGACGCAAACTGCCAGGTTTAAGCCATCCTCCTGCTTCAGCTTCCCATGTAGCTAGGACTACAGCCACGCCCCACCATGGCCAGCTAATATTTTAGGCTTTTTATTATTTTGTAGAGACAAGATCACACTATGTTGCCCAGGCTGGTCTCGAACTCCTGGGTACAAGTGATCATCCTGCTTTGGCCTTCTAAAATGCTGGGATTACAGGCATGAGTGAGCACTGTGCTCAGCCATGTTATTATTATTATTATTATTATTTTAGACAGAGTCTCACTCTGATGCCTAGGCTGGAGTCCAGTGGCGTGATCTTGGCTCACTGCAACCACCACCTCTCAGGTTTAAGCAATTGTCCTGCCTCAGCCTCCCGAGTAGCCTCCCGCATAGCTAGGATTACAGGTGCCCACCACCGCATCTGGCTTTTTGTATTTTTAATAGAGACGGGTTTTCACCATGTTGGCCAGGCTGGTTTTGAACTCCTGACCGCAGGTGATCCACCCTCCTCGGCCTCCCAAAGTGCTGGGATTACAGATATAAACCACCATGCCTGGCCCCAGCCATGTTATTATCATTTTTTAATTTTTATTTATTATTATTTTTTTGAGATGGAGTCTCACACTGTTGCCCAGGCTGGAGTACAGTGGCGTGATCTCGGCTCACTGCAACCTCCGCCTCCCGGGTTCAAGTGATTCTCATGCCTCTGCCTCCTGAGTTGCTGGGACTACAAGTGTGCATCACCATGCCTCGCTAACTTTTGTATTTTTAGTAAAGGCGGGGTTTCGCCACATTGGCCAGGCTGGTCTCGAACTCCTGACCTCAAGTAATCCACCCAAAGTGGCCTCCCAAATGCTAGGATTACAGGCATGAGCCATTGCGCCTGGCCCTGTTGTTATTTTTGAACTGGGACATGAGCCTTTGGCAGTTGTGATGCCACTGTCTCCCTCCCCTGCTTTATTTTTCTTCAAGGCATTGTCCGTGTATTTTTCTCATTTATTCTCACTCCCATAGTAGAATATCATCTTTAGAAAGAATTTTTTTTCCTCTTTTTTTTTTTAGACAGAGTTTTTCTCTTGTTGCCCAGGCTGTAGTGCAGTGGCGTGATATCGGCTTAATGCAGCCTCTGCCTTCTGGGTTCAAGCGACTCTCCTGCCTCAGCCACCCGAGTAGCTGGAATTATAGGCATTCGCCACCATGCCCGACTAATTTTGCATTTTTAGTAGAGGCAGAGTTTCTCCCTGTTGGTCAGGCTGGTCTCGAACTCCCGACCTTAAGTGATCCACCCGCGGTGGCCTCCCAAAGTGCTGGAATTACAGGCATGAGCCACCACACCCAGCTCCATTTTTTTTTTTTCTGTAACCTCAGTTTCGGGAGCAGGGCTTGTAGGCAACTTGTTACTGATTAAATATTCATTGAATTAATAGATGAATTAACTGGCCACTGAGCACGTGGTGTGCACTTTCCTATGCTCCATGGGACTGGGGACATGGCAGTGAGTTAGACAGCCTGGCCCTGCCCTCATAGGGCTCCCAGTCAACACCAGGCACTGCCGGCACCAAGCACTGACAGCTAATCACAGCACTGATTTTGAGTAGGAATGAGACAGCTTAGATTTTTTAGTTCCAATTTAGAAGTATTCACCATTCACGGCCGTGTACGGTGGCTCACACCTGTAATCCCATCACTTTGGGAGGCCAAGGTGGACTGATCACGAGTCATGAGTTAGAGACCAGCCTGACCAACATGGTAAAACCCCATCTCTAGTAAAAATACAAAAATCAGCTAGGTGTGGTGGCGCATGCCTGTAATCCAGCTATTCAGGAGGCTGAGGCAGGAGAATCGCTTGAACCTGGGAGATGGAGGTTTCAGTGAGCCAAGATCGCGCCACTGCACTCCAGCCTGGGCAACAGAGTGAGACTCCATGTCAAAAAAGAAAGAAAGGAAGGGAGGGAGGAAGGGTGGGTTCACCATTCATGATGCTTTTTTGGATCTATTTGTTTTTCAGACTGACCATCTTCTCTCCCTAGGAGGCACAGGCATAGGGATCAGGCCTGGGAAGTGGAGGCCCAGGAGACTATGTGAGCCCAGAGGGCTTCATGGAGGAGGTGGTACGTGAGCTGATAGAAATGAGCAACATAGCCAGGCGCAGTGGCTCACGCCTGTAATCCCAGCACTTTAGGAGGCTGAGATGGGCAGATCACGAGGTCAGGAGATCAAGACCAGCCTGCCAACATGGTGAAACCCCGTCTCTACAAAAAATACAAAAAAATTAGCCAGGCATGGTGACATATGCCTGTAATCCCAACTGCTCTGGAGGCTGAGGCAGGAGAATCATTTGAACCCAGGAGGCGGAGGTTGTGGTAAGAGGAGATCACGCCATTGCACTCCAGCCTGGGTGACAGAGCATGACTCTGTCTCAAAAAAAAGGCAAGATGAAGAGGAGAGAAAGGTGTGCTCAGCCCGAAAAGCAGCTGTGGGAGGGGTCTGATGATGAAAGTGCGTTTTCGGTTCAAGGAACTGAAAGATCATAAATACGACTGGGGTGGGAAGAATGGCGAGAGAGTAGGCCAAAGAGGTCATTCAGGGAAGATCATTCAAGGCCCTGGCAGCCACAGTGAGGAGCTGAGACTGTGTACTGAGGACACCGGGGAGCCACAGAGAGTTTTTGAGGAGGAGAGAGATATGTCAGATTCCTGTGGAGGGGGGATTGCAAGGATTGAGTGGAGTCTGGAAGCCAAGGGAGGTAGGTGGAGTGGGGACAGGGTGAGAGAGACTAGGTCAGAGCTTGTGGGGAAGGGTGAATGGGAGAAAGCCTCACAGGGTCAAGTTGACAAGTTGTTGGGTCCAGGACAAGGCCCAGGGCTGGGAGCAGTCAGGGAGAGCTTTCTGGAGGAAGAGGCACCAAGGCTGAGACCTGAAGGATGGATTTGACAGCTCTCCTTGAAATGGGGACCTGGGGGAGGAAGATGGTAAGGACAGTTGGGGACATAGTAGGTGAGGGAGTCTGGGGACGCCTTGAAGGAAGTGTCTGGGGGGCCATGGGACCTTCAGAGCTGGAGTTCAGGAGAAAAGAGGAAAGGAGACAGAGCTTTGGATTGAGAAGGAAGGAGCTGAAGCCGTAATGGTGGGGGAAGCTCCACAGGGGCCTGTCCGTGTAGGGCTCTCTAGGACATAGTAAGAAGTTTGTACTTTGTCCTGAGGACAATGGGGAGCCACAGAAGGATTTTGAGCAGGAGTGGGACAGCTTAGGGTTTTTTAGTTCCAGTTCAGAAGTATTTTCCATTCACGATGCTTTTTTGATCTATTTAGTTGTTTTTCAGACTGTCTTCTCTCCCTTAAAACAAGGGATCTAACTGCTGCAAATGAAAAAAAAAGTTTGCAAAACCAGTATTCTGTACTGTTGTCTATAGACTGGGCCAGAGACAATTGATGGTTCAGTCCAAAAAGGTGTGCACCATCTAGTGAAAATCAGCACCATTAAACATGAGAAGATTTCTGTTTTTAAGCCCCTTGGAAGCCCCATAAAATTGTATTTTATTTTATGTTATTTTTAAAGTTAGAGACAGGGTCTCACTATGTTGCCCAGGCTACTCTCAAACTGCTGGGCTCAAGCGATCCTCCCACCTCAGCTTTCCAAAGTGCTGGGATTACAGATGTGAACTACTACTCCTGGCCAGCCTGCGGATTTGTAAATGTCTCCTGGGGTGTGATCTGCCCATGCTTCCTGTATGTAGGCTTCAGAAGCACACTCTGCATTCTCAGATGGCTTGAATCAGCCTTGACTTTTTCCCCACTCTCTCAGCCCTAATCTCAGGCTGAGATGCCATTGTCTGCACCCATCCTGTATGCTCTGGACTTAGAACTGGTACCAGCTGCTTATCATTGTGTATAAAAGTGTCACTAGGTATAAAGAGACATCTAAAATAATCTCCTGTCGAATTTTTCCATTCTGCTTCTCCATTTCTTGTGTCTTCAGTATCTGTTGAGCAATTACAATGGCCTGGGCACTACAGAGGAGGAATAAACCAGACACGGACATAGCAAGGGACACACATGATGATGTGTGATTGACTTGTATACAGGATAGGAGGGCGCACACAGATCTCACCAACCAGCGTGTTTCAAGGGCTTCCTGTGCTTCCTGTCTCCCATGGATGATCTCATTGACTCTTCCCAGCAAATGTGAGGTTGGTATTATTAATCTCCCCATTGTTCAGAGAATGAAAGTGTGGCTTAGAGAAGGGAACCTCATTTCCCACTTACACAGAGCTGAGATCTGAAGTCAGAGCTGTGGGACTCTGAGACCCACCCTTTAATCATTCGGAGATTCCCTAGTCACCACCTTCCAGTGCATATAAGATGATATCCATTTTATTTGTTGTTGTTTTGAGACAGGGTCTTGCTCTGTTGCCCAGCGTGGAGTGCAGGGCACAGTCACTGCTCACTGCAGCCTTGACCTCCCGGACTCAAGCAATCCTTCCACCTCAGCCTCCCAAGTGGCTGGGACCACAGGCGTAGGCAGGCACCGCCATGCCTAGCCAATTATCCCGAGTAGCTGAGATTACAGTCACACAGCACCACACCCGGCTAAATTTTGTATTTTTAGTAGAGGTGGGGTTTTACCATGTTGGCCATGCTGGTCTTGAACTCCTGACCTTGTGATCCACCCGCCTCAGCCTCCCAAAGCGCTGGGGTTACAGGCGTGAGCCACTGCACCTGGCCTTCTTTCTTTCTTTCTTTCTTTCTTTTATTTATTTACTTATTTTTTGAGACAGAGCTTCACTCCTGTTGCCCAGACTGGAGTGCAATGATGTAATCTTGGCTCACTGCAGCCTCTGCCTCCCAGATTCAAGCGATTCTCCTGCCTCAGCCTCCCAAGTAGCTGCCACCATGCCTGGCAAATTTTTATATTTTTAGTAGAGACGAGGTTTCACCGTGTTGGCCAGGCTGGTCTCAAAAACTCCTGACTTCAGGTGATCTACCCACCTCGGCCTCCCAAAGAGCTGAGAGTATAGGAGTGAGCCACCACACCCAGCTGCCTAGCTAATTTTTAAAGTTTTTGTAGAGAGAGGGTCTCACCTTGTTGTTCTAACTGGTCTCAAACTCCTGGGTTCAAGCCATCCTCCTGCCTTGGCCTCCCAAAATGCTGGGATTATAGGCATAAGCCACCATGCCCTGCCAATATGGCCAATACTGGTTTACAGATGAGGGCAATAGGGCTCAGAAGTAAAGCCCCATGCCCATCGTCACTCGGCAAGAAAGTAGCAGAAGCGGGATCTGAACCGTGAACTCTCCAATTTAAAGGGCTGCTCTAGAGGAGGAATCAAATCTCCCACTGCCTCCCTCCCCTGGGGGTGGGGTGCTCAGAGATCTGTGACCCTGTGGGTTTTACTTCCTCCTTTTTGTGGGCTGTGGTGTCATGCCCTAAGGTGGGCAGAACCACAAGTCAAGAGGACTGGGCAGTATTCTGTGGGCTGGGAGAGGGCATGCTTCCTGGCAGTGCTCTCTCCCAGATGAGACCTGATCTCATCTCATGTCATACCAGCGAGGAGGCAGAGCATAAGTACCAACCTGGATGGGTCGTGCTGGGAGCCCTGTGGGGGTTCTAGGGTCCTGAGAACACAGGCATTGAGACAGGCTGAGGAGGAATTCCAGTACCCAGCTGCCCGTGCCCACCTTCAGTTTCACCCTGTTCAGCTCCCACAAGGATCTAAGCAGGGAGGGGGCCTGATTTCCTTCACCTGAGGCCACAGTCCTCTGCAGCCTAGGATCTGGTGATGGGGCACCCCAGCTAGGAGCCTGAGCTCTTTATAATTTAGTTTCCATAGAAGTTCTATGTCCATTTAAAAACAAATTCAACATAAGTAATGTTCATTCCCTTTTAAAAATTTAACTTAATTTTTGTAGACATGAGTCTTGCTATGTTGTACAGACTGGTCTTGAACTGCTGACCTCACGTAATCCACCCCCCACCTTAGCCTCCCATAGTGCAGGGATTACAGGTGTTAGCCTCCTGTTAACTCCTTTAATTCAGAGGAGTTAGTCAGATTTTAGACATCTCAAATGTTGTGTGTTCAAAATCAAACTCCTGGTCTTTTTCGCAAACTTGCCCCTCCCTGTCTTGCCCAATTAGCTATCTACTCCAATCCCTGCAGTTGCTGAGGCCAGAACCCTTACAGTTATCCCTGACTCCTTTACTGCTCTCAAACCCACATCCAGCCTGGAAATCCCATCTGTTCCACCTTCAAAATGCATCCAGAACCTGCCCTTTCTTTGACACTTGGCTGCCCACACCCTGGCCCTGTCCACCCTCGGCTCCTGCCTGGATGCTCCCAGCAGCCTCTTCCCTGGGCTCCCTGGCCTTGCCCAAGCCTGTCCCCCACACACAGCCGGGGGATCCTGTAACACCTGTGTTTGTTTCTTCTGGCCACTGTAACAAATTGCCATCAAGCTGGTGGCTTATGACAACAGAATGCATGGCCAGGCGCAGTGGCTCATGCCTGTAATGCCAGTACTTTGGGAGGCTGAGACGGGTGGATCACTTGAGGTTGTGCCACTGTGCACTCTAGCCTGCTTGACAGAGTGAGACTCTGTCTTTTTTAAAAAAAAAAAAAAAAAAAAGACGAATTCATTCTCTCAGTTTTGGAGCCAGAAGTCCAAACTCAAGGCGTAGCAGGGTCATGCTCCTCCAGAAGCTGGAGGGGAGATTCCATTCCTCACTCTCCCAGCTTCTGGTGGCTCCAGGCGTTGCTAGGTTTATGGCCACATCACTCTCATCTCAGCCTCCCTGTTCAGGTGCCCTTATGCCTGTTTTATCTCTGAGAAGGACAGTTGTGATTGGATTTAGGGCCCATCCAGATAGTCCAGGATGATCTCTTCTCAAGATCCTAAATCTAATTACAATTGCAAAGATCCTTTTTCCAAATAAGGTCACATGCACACAAGTTCCAAGGATTATGCTTGTGTGGGACGTATCTTTTTTGAGGCCACCATTCAACCCACTACAAAATCCAAATCAAGCCCAGTGAAGTGGCTCATGCCTGAAATGCCCACACTGTGGGACCCCAAGGCAGGAGGTTCACCTGAGGCCAGGAGTTCAAGACCAGCCTGGGCAGCATAGCAAGATCCCCCATCTCTTAAAAAAAATCGGAAGCAGATCACATCGTCCTTCCCTGCTGGGAGCCCACACGTGACCCCATCCTACTCAGTCCAAGCAGCCCCAACAGATCTAGCTGTGTCGCCTCAGTGACATCTCCTCTCCCCTTCCCCCCAGCCCACTCCACTGCAGACACACTGTCATCCTCACTCTTCTCCATCCACACCAGGCACATTCCTCCCTCGGGGCCTTTGTCCTGGTCATTTTTCTCACAGAAGTCCATCTCACCCCCCCTTGAAGTTTTTCTTCAGGTATCCCCTTCTCAATGAGGCCTTTTCTGACCTGCTTATTAAATACCACAAACAATTCCACCCCACCTCTCTTCCTTGATCCTCTATGGCACTTACTACCTTCTAAAATATCATTTATTATCTTCTTTTTTTAAAAAAAGACAGGGTTTCACCATATTGGTCAGGCTGGTCTTGAACTCCCGACTTCAGGTGATCCACCCGCCTTGGCCTCCAAAGTGCTTGGATTACAGGCGTGAGCCACCACACCCAGCCTCATTTATTATCTTTTTTTTTTTTTTTTTTGAGATGGAGTTTCCTGTTGCCCATGCTGGAGTGCAGTGGCGCCAACTCACTGCAACCTCCACCTCCCGGGTTCAAGCAATTGTCCCACCTCAGCCTCCCGAGTAGCTGAGATTACAGGTGCCCACCACCATTCCCGGCTAATTTTTGTATTTTTAGTGGAGATGGGATTTTGCCATGTTGGCCAGGTGGGTCTCGAACCCCTAAACTTAGGTGATCCACCCAACTCGGCCTCCCAAAGTGCTGGAATTATAGCCATGAACCATCACGCCCAGCCTCTCTTTTTCCCTCGTGTCTGTTTTGTTCACATCTGTATCCCCAGTGCCTAAAACAATACCTGATGCACACAAGGCAACCAGTAAACATGTGTAAAATTAATGAACAGCAAATGCTATTGTTACCATGCCCATTTTGCAGATGGAGAAATCAAGGCACAGAGGCGTTGTCACTCTGCAAGGTCAAACAGTCCCTAAGTGCTGAAGCTCAGATTCAAGCTAAGGTATCTGGCTCTAGCACTCACTATATTGTCTTGCCAGTCTAATCCAATCTAAATTGCTTCTCCAGTACTAGTTTTTGTTTGTTTGTTTGTGTGTTTGTTTGTTTTTGGGATGGAGACTCACTCTTTCGCAGACTGTAATGCAGTGTTCCGAGCTCACTGCAATGTCCGCCTCCTGGGTTCAAGCAATTCTCCAGCCTCAGCCTCCTAAGTAGCTGGGACTACAGGCATGCACCACCACGCCCAGCTAATTTTTTTGTATTTTTAGTACAGACAGGGTTTCACCATGTTGGCCAGGATGGTCTTCCTCTCCTGACCTCATGATCCGCCCGCCTCAGCCTCCCAAAGTGCTGGGATTACAGGCGTGAGCCACTTCGCCCAGCTGTTTGTTTTTTTGACAGGCTTTCACTCTGTCAGCTAGGCTTGAGTGCAGTGGTACGATCAGGACTCACTGCAGCCTCCACCTCCCAGATTCAAGCAGTTCGCCTGCTTCAGTCTTCCAAATTGCTGGAACTACACATCCACACTACCATACCAGGCTAATTTTTTTTTTCATTTGTTGTAGAGATTACATCTCACTATGTTGCCCAGGCTGGTCTCGAACTCCTGGGCTCAAGCAATCCTCTCACCTCAGCCTCCCAAAGTGCTGGGATTACACACTTAAACCACAGTACTTGGCCCTCCAATGTTAGGTGTTGCCCAGGCTGGAGTGCAATGCACGATCTTGGCTCACTGCAACCTCCACCTCCCGAGTTCAAGCAATTCTCCTCCCTCAGCCTCCCGAGTAGCTGGCACTACAGGTGTGCATCACTATGCCTGGCTAATTTTTGTATTTGTAGTAGAGACAGGGTTTCACCATGTTGGTCAGGCTGGTCTTGAACTCCCGACCTCAGGTTATCCACCCGCCTTGGCCTCCAAAGTGCTTGGATTACAGGTGTGAGCCACCGCGCCCGGCCACTGTATTAACTTTTAATTAAAAAGTAAACTAATAGGCCAGGCACAGTAGCTCACACCTGTAATCCAAGCACTTTGGAGGCCAAGGCGGGTGGATAACCTGAGGTCGGGAGTTCAAGACCAGCCTGACCAACATGGTGAAACCCCGTCTTTGTAAAAAAATATATATTTTAAAGTATTTTTTTAAAAAAGTTAATACAGTAAGAAAAATAATAAAATTAAAATATATCGAAAGTTAAGCTAATCATTACAGACCTGTAATCACTGTACAATTTGAAAGCCAAAACATCACTGACAATTTGAACAAAGTCCATCTATTTTCTTCCCATTTTTATTTTTTATTCTTGTGGAGACTGGGCCTTGCTATGTTGCCGAGGCTGGTCTGGAACTCCTGGGTTCAAGCAGTCCTCCCACCTCAGCCTCCCAAAGTGCTGAGATTACAGGCGTGAGCCACAGTGCCCGGCCCTTCTTCCTATTTCTGGTTTATTAGTGACCATCCCAGTTCTCCAGCCCTGACGCTGCCAGTCCTGTTAACTCAGATCTCCATGCCCCACCTTGCCTTCAGTTTTGTTTTTATTCATCTTGGCTTCCCTAATTTCACATCGCCTGCTGTTCCAACTCCATGTTCTTCAATAAAAGTATTTCTCACCAAGGCCTTCAAAGAAAACTGAAGGCAAGCATTTCCCATAATCCCTCCTGGTTCCTCCACCCACAATGCTGTGGTTAACCGCCTCTAAGACTGATGTTATCTTCTGCTTCTCCTAGTGACCTCTGGAGTTTCAAATAACCTTAGTCTGTTGCCATTTCTTGCTAGATCCTTTTTTTTTTATTTTTTTTATTGAGAGAGTCTCACATTCTGTTGCCTAGGCACGAGTGCAGTGGCGTGATCTCGGCTCACTGCGACCTCTACCTCCCCGGTTCGAGCAATTCTCCTGCCTCAGTCTCCCGAGTAGCTGGGATTACAGGCGCCTGCCAACACGCCCAGCTAATTTTTGTATTTTTGGTAGAGACAAGGTTTTACCATGTTGGCCAGGCTAGTCTCGAACTCCTGACTTCAGGTGATCTGCCTGCCTCGGCCCCCACCAAAAGTGCTGGGATTTCAGGCGTGAGCCACCATGCCTGGCCTGCTAGATCCTTTTAGGCATCCCCATTTGTCTTCCTGCCATGAAAAGAGAGGATCTAGCATGTTCTACCCTCACCATTCTGGGATCTGACATTGGTGGGGAGGAGTTTGCAAGTTATCCCTACAAATCTGGGTTGGATCTTGGAGCAAGGGAGAACCTAGCTCTCTTTGAGAGTTTTCTTTTCCTTCTTTTTCAAAAAAACAGTAATGCATGCCCCTGATTTTTTAAAAGGTGATGCAACTAGCGACACCTGTGTTTGCTTTATAATTATTTCTCAACCTACACAGAGATATTTTCTGTACTTCTCTGAAAATAGCTTATGTTTCACAATTTTAAAAAAGAAAATAAGGCTGGGCACAGTGGCTCACACCTGTAATCCCAGCACTTTGGGAGGCCAAGGCAGGTGGATCACCTGAGGTCAAGAATTTGAGACCAGACTGGCCAACATGGAGAAACCCTGTCTCTACTAAAAGTACAGAAACAATTAGCCATGTGTTGTGGCAGTTGCCTGTAATCCCAGCTACTTGGGAGGCTGAGGCAAGATAATTGCTTAAACCCAGGAGTGGGAAGTTGCAGTGAGCCGAGATTGTGCCATTGCACTGCAGCCTGGGGGGCAGAGCAGGACTCCATCTCAAAAACAAAAACAAAAACAAAAACAAAATTTAGCTGGGTGTGGTGGTGTGTGCCTGTAATCCCAGCTACTCAGGAGGCTGAGGCAGAAGAATCGCTTGAACCGGGAGGCAGAGCTTGCAGTGATCTGAGATGGCACCACTGCACTCCAGCCTGGTTACAGAGCAAGACTGTCTCAAAAAATAATAATAATAAAATAGGCCAGAGACGGTGGCTCATGCCTGTAATCCCAGCACTTTGGGAGGCTGAGGCGGGCGGATAATGAGGTCAGGAGTTTGAGACCAGCCTGACCAACATAGTGAAATGCCGTCTCTACTAAAAATACAAAAATTAGCCAGGTGTGGTGGCAGGCGCTTGTAATCTCAGCTACTCTGGAGGCTGAGGCAGGAGAAACTGGAAGGCAGAGGTTGCAGTGAGCCAAGATCGCACCATTCTACTCCAGTCTGGGCAAAAGAGCGCCATCTCAAAAAAAGAGAAAAGAAAAGAAAATAGGGGTTAGGTGTGGTGGCTCATGCCTGTAATTCCAGAACTTTGGGAGGCTAAGGTAGGGGGAACATTTGAGTCCAGGAGTCCAGCCTGGACAACAAGCAAGACCCCATCTCTACAAAGTTTTTTTTTTTTTTTTTTTTTAATTAGCTGAGCATGGTGGCATGTGCCTGTAGTCCCAGCTACTTGGGAGGCTGAAGCAGGAGGACTGCTTGAGCCTGGAAAGTTGAGGCTGCAGTGAGCTATGATTGTGCTGCTGCACTCTACCCTAGGGAACAAAACCCTGACACACACACAAAAAAACAAAAAAGAAAAGAGACTTACAATAAAAAGCAATCTTGACCTACCCTGAAATCCCCACTCCCTTTAAGGCAACCACTTCTGACCTGTTGCTTCTCTCGGTAAAACTCCTTTTCTGCAGTTATCTCTTAACTTCCTGCCATGTGTGTTTGGGGGAGCTTGATGAAAGAGAGTGTCCCTGTCTTATTTAGAGAGGTACCACCCTCTCTCAATGAGGAGAGGAGGGATGAGAGAGGAAAGGGTTCTCCAATGTATTTCTCCAGCTGGGGCCTTAAATCCCTCTTGGGAGATACGGGATGGGGTGGATAGCAAAATAAATTTCTTTAAATCCCTATCAAAATGTCAGCTAGCTGTTTTTAAAAAATCAAATACCGAAATCCAAATAGACTCCAACAGAAAATCCACCATCTCCTCTGCCCTTTTCTTCCCATCGCATACCGTAAACTGCCTTCTGTTGACTTTATCGCTACATTTTTTCATCCTATTATTCACCCTTGATCTCTCCGTTTCATTTTATAAGCGTTTTATTAATTTTATTTATGTATTTATTTTTGACCAGGTAATGCATGCCCAAGGTACAAAAATTCACAAGGTTTGTAGACGAGAAAAGACTTGAAGTTCCTTTTATTCTTTACTTGTGGCCTCCCTGCCCCACACGGGGACTCTAGGGTGGAATGTAGCAAAGCCCATCCCCCAGCCATGTACTGCCCCCGAACCGGGCCAGGTTGGAGCGATCGCGTCTGGGGGGCCGGGCCCCCCTTCTCGCTGCGGTGAGCCCGGGCTGAGGCGCGCACTGCGCAGACTCCCTGCTGCAGTGGGCGGAGCTCCCGCTTGCCCCGCCCCTCCTCCTCCCACCCCTGTTCAGCCTGTCCGGGCAGAAGCTGGGGCCCCACGGAGGTAGCAGCAGACGCCTGCGAACGAGTCCGAGGCCCCTCAGGGGTAGGTGGGGGGAGGCTGGCTGGGGGGATGGGCCCCGGGGTGGCGGGAGGTCCTGATGATCCCCGGCTGAGCTGTGTGGTGTCGGGGTAACCTGAGTGAGGGCAGAGGAGGCACCTCCAGTATACCCCCTGTGAGGTCCCAGGGCTGAGAAAAGCCAGGCACAAAGACCTGGGACTCCGCTGACCTCATCCAGGGCTGTCTTTCTGTGGGTGTCTAGAGATTGGAGGAGGGAGAAGGGGGCTGCTAGAAGGGAGCTGCGTGGGTGCTGATGGGGGCAGGGTGGGCACTGCTGAGTGATGAGCAGGCAGCAGAGTCGTTGGATTTTGAGGGGATTTCGAAATCCTGCTGACCAGTGACCAGCTTCCTCTTTTTGGGGTGGTGGGCAGTGTGCCAGTGGCCCCCGTGCTTATGAATAACCCCAAGACTAATCACCCTTCTGTGATGTCTGTCCCTCGAAAGTGCAGAACACTGCACACTGTGCCCACTTTTGTTCTGCCAGTTTGGAGACCCTGACACACCCACCTTCTCACCTGGGCTCTGCGTACCCCCCAGCCTCGAGGCGAGATGAAGCCTAAACTGATGTACCAGGAGGTAGGTGGATTGGGGGCTCTGCAGGGTGGAGCTGGGTGCAGTGGGGGTGGGGATTTGAAGAGCCACCCTGTTATCCCCGTTGTTGTCCCCATCCCCTAGCTAAAGGTGCCTGCAGAGGAGCCTGCCAGTGAGCTGCCCATGAATGAGATTGAGGCGTGGAAGGCTGCAGAAAAGGTAGGAGCCCTCCGCCACCCTCGCTCTGTCTCAGGGACAAGCTGGGCTGCCCCTTGGGCTGGCTGACCACCTCCTCCTCCCCACAGAAAGCCCGCTGGGTCCTGCTGGTCCTCATTCTGGCGGTTGTGGGCTTCGGAGCCCTGATGACTCAGCTGTTTCTATGGGAATACGGCGACTTGCATCTCTTTGGGCCCAACCAGCGCCCAGCCCCCTGCTATGACCCTTGCGAGTAAGTGAGGGGCGCTGCAGGTGGTGGGGGGAGGGGCCTGCCAGACCAGGGACACTTAAGCACACACTAAGCAGGGCCTGCACTCAGCCCTACCCAGCGCTCGCCACAAGTGAGGAGGTTGCAGACTCCCAAGTGCTTGCCCGCCCCCTCCTCCTCCACACACGGTTTCTATGGCAGCCACAGCGTCATCTTCTATCTGGCCGGTGAATAGACACAGCATCTTCCACCCACATCTGTGGACACACACACACACACATCTAAATACACGACCTTCTTTCCACACCTCTAGACAGACACATTCACAGACACACAGAGAATCATGAGTCTAGGCACGCATTCAAATACACACAGTTTAAAAAAAAATTTTTTAAAGAAATGTTTCAACATATTGAGTTAAAAAATAAAAGAAAAGAAAAACTCAAATACAGTTTAGACAAGCTCAGTGGCTCACGCCTGTAATCCCAACACTTTGAGGGGGGCTGAAGTGGGAGGAATGCTTGAGCCCAGGAGTTCCAGACCAGCCTAGGCAATGTAGTGACTCCATCTCTACCAAAAGTTAAAAAGAGTAGCCAGGTATACTAGCACACACCTGTAGTCCCATCTACTCAAGAGGCTGAGGCAGGAGGATCGCTTGAGCCCAGGAGTTCCAGGCTGCAGTGGGCGGAGATTGCGTCACTGCACTCCCAGCCTGGGAGACAGAGCAAGACTCTGTCTCTGAGAAAAAAATACGGTCTGTTCAACACACCCATGGGTGGACAGCAGAGCAGTCACCTCCGGCACCCTATGGCTGATAGCATTCCCCACCCCCCAGAGCTGTGCTGGTGGAAAGCATTCCTGAGGGCCTGGACTTCCCCAATGCCTCCATGGGGAACCCTTCCACCAGCCAGGCCTGGCTGGGCCTGCTTGCTGGTGCACGCAGCAGCCTGGACATCGCCTCCTTCTACTGGACCCTCACCAATGATGACACCCACACCCAGGAACCCTCTGCCCAGCAGGTACCTGCAACCTTGGCCCTGCCAGCAGCAGGGGAAGCGGGTGGGAGGCAGGGGGGGCTGTGGGTGATGAAGGGGTTTCTCCTGCAGCCCAGGAGACAGATGGGCATGTCTCACACAGTGGATTGGACACAGGTATTTGGAAGCAGCTGTCTTCACATGGCCCTCTGGACTGGGGGCGTTTGTCACGGTCATCTGTAGGCCTCTGAATGTCAGGGTGCGGGTTTGATTACAAGGGATTATTAGGCTGGCAGATGTCACTCTCCCTCAAGCTGCCCTGACCCTGTCACACAAAGAAACGGAAGAGTGGAATAATTAACAGCCCAGCCTCAAGATAGGGGCCACCTCCCAGCTGTGTGACCCCAGGCAGGTCACCTCTTCTCTCCGGCTTTAGTTTCTTTATCTGTAAAATGGGGCCAACTTATAGCACCTGCTTCTCAGGGCTCTTGTGAAAATGAAATGGACTAATCCATGCAAATTTTAGCACAGTGCCTGACATAGAGTCAGCCTTTGTGAGTCTGCTGTTACTACATCCTGTAGGGTCTGCAGACAAACTTAAAGAATGTAAAAGCTGCTGGGTGTGGTGGCTCACGCCTGTAATCCCAGCACTTTGGGAGCCATGGTGGGCAGATCACCTGAGTTCAGGAGTTCGAGACCAGCCTTACCAACATGGAGAAACCCTATCTTTACTAAAAATACAAAATTGGCCAGGCGTGGTGGCGCATGCCTGTAATCCCAGCTACTCGGGAGACTGAGACAGGAGAATCGCTTGAACCTGGAAGGCAGAGGTTGCGGTGAGCCGAGATCGCGCCATTGCTATCTAGCCTGGGCAACAAGAGCGGAACTCTATCTCAAAAAAAAAAAAAAAAAAAAAAAAAAAACCGTTCATTTTTTTAAATGGAAAAGCCAACATGGATAACCGATTCAATTGAAAAACCACCAATTTGTTCCTTCTGTTTTCTTCTCCCTACTGCCTCTTTTTGTGAGAAGTTGTCTTAAAGCTTACTGAAATTACAAGGCTCCTTAAGAACTGCCTGGAAAAAAAATAATTTTGGCCAGGCGTGGTGACTTACACATGTAATCCCACCACTTTAGGAGGCCTAGACAGGAGGATCACTTGAGCCCAAGAGTTTGAGACTAGCCTGAGCAACACAGACCCCATCTCTGCTGAAAATCAAAAAAACTTAGCAGGGTGTTGTGGTGCACGCCTGCGATCTCAGATACTCAGGAGATGGAAGGAGGAGGATGGCTTGAGCTCAGGAGTTGGAGGCTGCAGTGAGCCCTGATCATGCCCCTATCCTCCAGCCTGGGCAACATAGCAAAACTCTGTCTCAAAAAAAAAAAAAAAAGAAAAAGTAATAATAATTACAAAAGTTAAAAACCAAAGCCAGGCATAGTGGCACACACCTGTGGTCCCAGCTACTTGGGAGGCTGAAGCAGGAGGATGGCTTGAGCCTAGGAGTTGGAGGCTGCAGTGAGCCATGATGGTGCCACTGCACCCTAGCCTGGGCAACACAGTGAGGCCCTGTCTCTAAAAAAGAAATTTTTTTTAAGTTAGTTAAGAAACCGTGTGAGCCCCCACTCCCTGCTGGCTCCCTCTGAAGTGGTTTAAAACACATGTAGGAGGCAGATGATCTGGGTTGAAATTCTGCTCCAGAGATGGGTGTGGTGGTGCACTCCTGAAGTACCAGCTACTTGGGAGACTGAGGCAGGAGGAATGCTTGAGCCCAGGAACTTAAGATCAGCCTGGGCAACATAGCAAGACTCTGTCTCAACAAACAACAAACAAAATCCCACTCCACTACTGAGTTCTCCGGGGTGGGGGTGGGGGTATAATTAGAGCAGCCTCACCGGGTTGTCAGAATTCAGTGCGTTCACTGAGAAGGGGCCTAGGATGGGCATCCTTGACTGGTGCTATTGTTGGCATCATTGTGCTTCACCCCATGCCTTCTGGGACCCCCCTGCCTGAGCCTCGCCCGCAACATCCTGGAAGAGGCCTGGAGGGCCTGCCTTGTTGCTGAATTTTGAGAAGGTCCCTGAGGGGCAAGAGGGGTCAGGAGGCCTTGGAGGGGGATCACAGGCAACTAATTATTAAAGCAGATAAAGATGTTTTAAACAGATAAGGAAGTCTTAATATTTTAATCTGTAAAGTCTTTAATCTATGCAGGCTAATGGAAAGCCTGTTTATACCTAATCATGTCTTAAAATAACTCCACTGGGCATTGCCTTGTGGGGTTGGAGAGCCGGTTGGTCCAGCCCCTCAGAAGCTCTCCCCTCCCCTCCCCACAGGGCGAGGAGGTCCTCCGGCAGCTGCAGACCCTGGCACCAAAGGGCGTGAATGTCCGCATCGCTGTGAGCAAGCCCAATGGGCCCCAGCCACAGGCGGACCTGCAGGCCCTGCTGCAGAGCGGTGAGCTGGGGCCCAAATGGGGCTGGGGTGGGCCTGGGGTTACCCAGCCTGGCTCCTGATCCCTGCCCCTGCTGGTCACAGGTGCTCAGGTCCGCGTGGTGGACATGCAGAAGCTGACCCATGGCGTCCTGCATACCAAGTTCTGGGTGGTGGACCAGACCCACTTCTACCTGGGCAGTGCCAACATGGACTGGCGCTCCCTGACCCAGGTCTGCCTGCACCCTGTCTACCTTCCTTCCAGGTCACTCACTGCCCCACAGGGCACCCAGCCTCCGACTGCACCCCCTACTCAATCCAGAGTCCTCTCCACCCATTCTCTGCAATGACTTCCTCTCTGCCTCCTACCAGGCCTCCCTAATCCAAGCTGGGCATGGTGGCTCACACCTGTAGTCCCAACACTCTGGGAGCCCAACTTGGGAGGATCACTTGAGCCCAAGAGTTGGAGACCAGTCTGGGCAACATCTCTTCCAAAAAAAAAAAATTGCCAGTGGTGGCACACACCTGTGGTCCCAGCTACTTGGGAGGTTGAAGTGGGAGGATCACTTAAGCCCAGGAGTTTGAGGCTACAGTGGGTTGTATTTGTGCCACTGCACTCCAGCCTGAGCAACAGAGTGAGACCCTGTTAAAATGAAAAAGAATAGGCCTGGGGTATTGAAGGGTTTCCCAAAGGAGGTCTAACTATCTGATCCCTGAAGGATAGGGAGGTATTAGCCCAAAATAGGGAACAGGAAACAGCTCTGGCAGTGAGGTGAAGATAAGACAGGACATTAACTCACAAATTCATTTCCTCAACAGGTATTTCCCCTAACCCTTAATCTCAGCAATTATGTAGGGAGATGCTATAGATACAGCTGTGACTGAGACATCCCTGGTGCCTGTCCTCTCAACCCAATGAGAAGACCAGTTTGTCACCAGAGAGAATGAGGAGGGAATCCCAAGGGACTATTGAGAGCCCAGAGGAATGCCTGGCACAGGATGGGTAGTCACGGGAGGCTTCCTGAAGGAGGAAGCATGTTAGCCTAGACCCAAGAACGAGTAGGAGCTAGCTCCATGGAGGGTAGAAGCAGATTGCAGAGGTTCAGAAAACTCTGAACTGCTTCGATAACTGATTTTCATCAAAACTTAAGTTGATAATCATTCTAGGATTTTAGCTATTGGAGCTGGGGTGGACGGGGCACTGAGGGACAGAGGGATAGACAGAGACCAGGCTGGGGAGTGTCCCTATCATCTGTGAACACCAGGCCGCTATCCCTGGGCTCAGCACTGGCCTCCTACAGGTCAAGGAGCTGGGCGTGGTCATGTACAACTGCAGCTGCCTGGCTCGTGACCTGACCAAGATCTTTGAGGCCTACTGGTTCCTGGGCCAGGCAGGCAGCTCCATCCCATCAACTTGGCCCCGGCCCTATGATACCCGCTACAACCAAGAGACACCGATGGAGATCTGCCTCAATGGAACCCCTGCTCTGGCCTACCTGGCGGTGAGTCTGGGGCAAGTGGGGCCTGCCATGTCCCAGCCCCATGCCATCACTGACAGCCTCCATCTGTCCCTGTCTGCTGGTGATAGGGAGGGCATATCCTGGCCACCAGCCCTCACCCCAGCTCATTCTGCTTGGTCAAGGGGTCTGGACTAGTTCCCAACATCCCTAGGCCTCTATTTCAGTTAGAAAATGGGCCAGGTGCAGTGGCTCACACTTGTAATCCCAGCACTTTGGGAGGCCGAGGCAGGTGGATCACGAGGTCAGGAGTTCAAGACCAGCCTGGCCAAGATGGTGAAACCCTGTCTCTGCTCAAAATACAAAAAAATTAGCCAGGCATGGTGGTGGGTGCCTGTAATCCCAGCTACTCTGGAGGCTGAGGCAGAGAATCACTTGAATTAGCCACAGGTGGCTCTTTCAATTTAAATTAATTAAATGCAATTAACAATTCAGGCCAGATAAGGTGGTTTATGCCTGTAATCCCAACACTTTGGGAGGTTGAGGTGAGAGGATCACTTGAGGCCAGGAGTTTGAGACCAGCCTGGACAACACAGCAAGACTCTGTCTTTACTTAAAAAAAAAAAAAAAAAAAAAAAAAAGCTGGGTGGGGTGATGCATGTATGTAGTCCTAGCTACTTGGGAGGCTGAGGCAGGGGGATCACTTGGGCCCAGGAAATCAAGGCTGCAGTGAGCCATGATCACACCACTGCACTCTAGCCTGGGTGACAGCCTGTCTCAAAAAGAATTTTTTTTCAAGCCAGGCATGATTGTTCATGCCTGTAATCCCAGCACTTTGGGAGGACAAGATGGGAGGAATACTTAAGGCCAGGAGTTCAAGACCAGCCTGGGCAACATAGGGAAACGCCATTTCTTTTTCTTTCTTTCTTTTTTTTTTTTTTTTTGGTTTTATTATTTATTGTTCTAGACAGGATACCCAAGAACTAGGGAGACACCATTTCTACAAAAAAATAATATTAATAAAAATTAGCCGTGTGTGGTTGCATGCACCTGTAGTCCCTGGGGATGCTAAGGCAGGAGGATCACTTGAGCCCCAGGAGTTTGAAGCTGCAATGAGCTGATTGTACCATTGGACTCCAGCCTGGGCAACAGGCTGTTGCCCTGTTTCTAAGACAAAGACAAAATTCAGTTCCTCATGCAGTAGCCACATTTCATATGCTCAGTGGCACCTGTAGCAAGTGGCCACCATACTGGACATTTCCATCACTGTGACAGGCTCTATTGGACCACACTGGCTCTTGCCCATGGCAGATACTGATCACTCTGGACAGTTAGCTCTTGATATTTTCACTAGTTGAGGCAGGCAACGCCGGTCTCCCTAGGTCCGCCTGAGCAAGTCACCTGTCCAAGCCCAGAGTCATCGTGGAAGGCACGACACAAAAGTGTGAACGCAGGGAAGCATGCCTCACTGGGGTCTTGAACTAGGGGGGCCTCCCACAGGGAATCAAGGCTCTCCTATTACCACTTCCCCTTTTAGAGCCTCCGTTTCCTTGTCTGTTGAGCATTAAGGGAGCTGGGGGGCCAGGCACGGTGGCTTACCCCTGTAATCTTAGCACTTTGGGAGGCCTGGCAGGCAGACCACTTGAGTTCAGGGGTTGGAGACCAGCCTGGCAAACCTGGTAAAACCCCGTCTCTACCAAAAATTAGCAAGGCATGATGGCAGGCACCTGTAATCCCAGCTACTTGGGAGCCTGAGGCAGGAGAATCACTTGAACCCAGGAGGTGGGCCGGGCGTGGTGGCTCACGCCTATAATCCAAGCACTTTGGAGGCCAAGGTGGGCGAATCACCTGAGGTCAGGAGTTCAAGACCAGCCTGACCAACATGGTGAAACCTCGTCTTATTTGAAAATAAAATAAAATGAACCCAGGAGGTGGAGGTTGCAGGGAGCTGAGATTGCACCATTACACTCCAGCCTGGGTGACAGTGAGATTCTGCCTCAAAAAAAAAAAAAAATGGGCTGGGAAGAGGGCCTAGTGGCACCTAGAGGGCACTGGGCACATGAGGGCTTCCCAGTCAGGGTGGGCTGTGGGCAAATCAGGGAAGAAAATGACTTGAGGCTGGGCTTCATGGCTCATGCCTATAATCCCAGCACTTTGGGAGGCCGAGGTGGGTGGATCACCTAAGGTTAGGAGTTTGAGACCAGCCTGACCGATGTGGTGAATTTCTGTCTCTACTAAAAATACAAAAGTGGGCTGGGCATGGGGGTGGACACCTGTAGTCCCAGCTACTCAGGGGGCTGAGACAGGAGAATTGCTTGAACCTGGGAGGTGGAGGTTGCAGTGAGCCAAGATCTCACCACTGCACTCCAGCCTGGGCAACAGAGCGAGACTCTGTCTCAAAAAAAAAAAAAAAAAAAAGGAGGGGGGTGGGGGGGGGTGATAAAAAAAAGGAAAAGAAAGTGACTTGAGCAGAGGTCCTCAAACCTGAGCATGCCTCGGAAGGGCTCGTTAAAACCCAGATTCCTGAGCCCCACCCCAGCACTGATTCAGTAGGCCATGAGCAGTGAGGCACAAGAATTTGCATTTCTAACAAGTTCCCAGGTGATGCTGTTGCTGCTGGATCAGGGACCTTACGTTGAGAAGCACTGGGTTAGAGCATAAATTCTGGAACCAGACAGCCTGGGTGTGAATCCTGGCTCCATTTATCCACTGTGTGACCTTAAGTAAGTCACTTACCCTCTGAGCCTCAGTTCCCTCACCTGTGAAATGGACGTAGTGATTGACCCTCCTCTTCATGAAGGCTGAGGATTCTGTGAGATCCACAGGACCTGGCTTGTGGTGAGCTGTCCATATGAGGCATCCACTGTGACGATGCCCCTGGCAGGGCATGTGTCTTGACTGTCCCCTCGCCCTCAGAGTGCGCCCCCACCCCTGTGTCCAAGTGGCCGCACTCCAGACCTGAAGGCTCTACTCAACGTGGTGGACAGTGCCCGGAGTTTCATCTACATCGCAGTCATGAACTACTTGCCCACTCTGGAGTTCTCCCACCCTCGCAGGTACTGCCGGGCGTGGAGATAGGGAGCCACAGCAGGTAGACAGGAGACAGGAGAGGGAGTCATGGGGACCAGAAAGCTGGTGGAGCTCCAAGTAAGGGGATAGATGGAAGAGAAGCCGCAGGGAGAGACAGTCACCAGAAGGTGATGGAAAGAAGGTATCTGGGCACTTGAAACAGGAGACAGAGGGATTACAGAGGAGACAGGGATGAGGTTTCAGGACAAGGTTTGAGGGAACAGAGAAAAGGGTGAGAGGACTAGGCACAGTGGCTCACGCCTGTAATCCTAGCGCTTTGGGGGGCCAAGGCAGGTAGATCACTTGAGGTCGGGAGTTGAAGACCAGCCTGGCTAGCATGGTGAAATCCCTTTTCTCCTAAAAATACAAAAATTAGCCAGGTGTGATGGCACCTGCCTTTAATCCCAGCTACTTGGGAGGCTGAGGCAGGAGAATTGCTTGAACCTGGAAGGCGAAGGTTGCAGTGAGTTGAGATCGTGCCACTGCACTCCAGCCTGGGTGACAGAGCGAGATTGTCTCAAAAAAACAACAAAAAAGAGAAAGATGAGAATATTGAGGATGGGGGCAAGGATTGGGGACTGGAAGCCTGAGGCAGGGGTGCAGGATGTGGGATTTGGGGAGGTAAGAGGCTGGAAACAGAGTGAGGGGCTTGGGGGATGGGGGCTAAAACTATTTGGGTTTAGGGTAGCAAGCTTGAGGATCTGTGATCCTGGAATAAGGATAACAACCAGGCCAGGCGAGGTGGCTCATGCCTGTAATCCCAGCACTTTGGGAGGCCAAGGCAGGCAGATCACCTGAGGTCAGGAGTTCGAGACCAACCTGACCAACATGCAGAAACCTGTCTCTACTAAAAATACAAAATTAGCCCAGCTTGATGGTCCCTGTAATCCCAGCTACTCGGGAGGCTGAGGCAGGAGAATCACTGGAACCCGGGAAACGGAGGTTGCAGTGAGCCAAGATCGTGCCATTGCACTCCAGCCTGGGCAAAAAGAGTGAAACTCTGCCTAAGAAAAAAAAAGATAACCATACCCACTGTAACATCTAGGTGGATGATGGGGTTTGTGGGGCTCAGAGAAGGTATTCTAGGGGCAGTAGGTAAGATGATGGATCCAGGCATGCTGGCTCACACCTGCCGAGGCAGGAGGATCACTAGGAGTTTGAGACCAGCCTGGGCAACATCGTGAGACCCCATCTCTACAGAAAAATTTAAAGATTACCCTAGGGCGGTGGCACTCGCCTGTAGTCCCAGCTATGCAGGAGACTGAGGCAGGAGGATGAAGCACTTGAGCCCAGGAGTTGGAAGCTGCACTGAGCTATGATCGTGCCACTGCTCCCTCTAGCCTGGGTGAGAGAGCAAGAACCTATCTCAAAAAAAAAGAGGATGACAAGACTGGGTTTTGGGGAGCAGGAAGAGGAGCCACAGCCAGGAAGAGGAAGTAGGGATGTGGGATTTCAGGAGGAAGGAACGGGGTCTGGGAGCCGGCGATGAGGAAGTCCTCCCGGTAGCTAAAGGAGGGCCCAGGCTTGGTTCCCCAAAGCTGAGGGCAAAGCCTGTGGATGCAGCCGCCCTCTGCATCCTGCCTCTACCTCCCACACACTCGTCCCCAGGTTCTGGCCTGCCATTGACGACGGGCTGCGACGGGCCGCCTACGAGCGTGGTGTCAAGGTGCGCCTGCTCGTCAGCTGCTGGGGACACTCAGACCCATCCATACGGGCCTTCCTGCTCTCCCTGGCTGCCCTGCGTGACAACCATACCCACTCCGACATCCAGGTGGTAAGCACTGCCCCAGGCCACCCCTCGGCCCCTATGTGGTGCCGTCCTGGGGACACAGCCCTCATGGAGGTTGTCTGTCACCTGACAAGGATGGTCCAGAGTGAGCCCTGTCACCGTGGGGAAACCATGGGTCAGGCTGGGAGGAGGAGACACAGAGAGAGGGGTTGGGGCTGCGATGCGGGGGCAGAGAGAGAGGGGTTAGGGCCAGGGTAGGGGGCACAGGCAAAGGGGTCAGGGCTGAGATGGGAGGCCCAGGCAGAGGAAGCTCAGAGGAAGCCCCTGCCCTGGTGGGAAGGGCCAAGGAAAATGTTCTGGAAACGGGGGTCCCCTGAGACAAGGCCTTAGGAACAAATAGTAGCCGGTCTGCAGGCAGATCTGCCTCCCTGATCCCGGGGCTCCTCCGACTCCCCTTGCCTCTCACACTCCTTCCCATCCTCCCCTCCCCCTCAGAAACTCTTTGTGGTCCCCGCGGATGAGGCCCAGGCCCGAATCCCATATGCCCGCGTCAACCACAACAAGTACATGGTGACCGAACGCGCCACCTACATTGGTGAGTGTGTCCTGAGCACCATGGGGCGCCGAAGAAGTGGGGGGTTCAGACACCAGGCCTGGCCCACCCCATGGCGCCCTTATGCTCCACCCGCTCCTCTCTAGGAACCTCCAACTGGTCGGGCAACTACTTCACAGAGACGGCGGGCACCTCGCTGCTGGTGACGCAGAACGGGAGGGGTGGCCTGCGGAGCCAGCTGGAGGCCGTTTTCCTGAGGGACTGGGACTCCCCTTACAGCCATGACCTTGACACCTCAGCCGACAGCGTGGGCAACGCCTGCCGCCTGCTCTGAGGCCCAGTCCAGCGGACAGGCCGAGGCCTGCTGGGCCCCTGTGGACCCAGATGCTCTGGGTCACGGTCCCTGTCCCCATACCCCCGCTTCTGTCTGCCCTGTTGTGGCTCCTCAGGCTCTCTCCCTTGCTCTCCCACCTCTACCTCTGCCCCCACCGGCCTGACGCTGTGGCCCTGGGACCCAGCAGAGCTGGGGGAGGGATCAGTCCCCAAAGAAGTGGGGGTGCATGCTGGGCCCGGCCCCCCTGGCCTACCCCCACTTTCCAGGGCAAAAAAGGGCCCAAGGTTATAAGAAGTAAATAACTTGTCTGTACAGCCTGTGCCAGACTGAGTGGTGTGAGATGGGGTGGAGGGGTAGGGGACAGCTGGCATGGGCCTCTGGTGGGGACATCCTTGTATGCTGAGCCCTCAGCCTGTCACTAGCATGTGCTGAGCCCTTAGCATGCAGTACGCACAGGCTGACCTGTGCTGAGCTCGCAGCGGGCCACCTGTAGCCTGGCATGGACTTAACACTCATGTAGCCAGCATGGGGTAGCATGTGCTGCACAGAAGCATGTTCCCAGATTGATTGGGAGGGACCAAACCATTGCTATATCCCACCATGGGGGACCTAGCATGGCTGAACATGGGAGCATGCACCTCGTGTGAATTTCAGCCTGCCAAGTGGATTGACACTGAGCATACCCCAGATGTAGATGAGTGCATGCCAACCCCATAAACATGTAGGAGGGACAGGTCAACAGACAAGGAGACCCCAGCACCTGGCCAGCTTATGAACACATGCTGAGCACACAGCATGTTCTGAAGGTAGATTCCCAGCATGCCAAGCACATAGCATATTTAGGGCATGGGTTAATCAACCAAACACAGCGTTTCCCTCCTGGTGTGACAGCAGCCCAGGCTCCAGCCTGAGCCAGTGGTCAAGTGGGCCCAGCATCGCAGAGCAAGTCCCTGGGTGCCACTCTGGAGCCCCCATCCCCTGAGCCAGTCCAAGCCCCAGGCAGTGAGAGCAGGCTTGAAGCAGGACTGTTGAACACTTCTGTATTGAAATAGACAGAGGCAACAGGGCCGAGGACGGGTGCAGGGCCAGTGGGGTGCAGCCCCCTTCCTGCTGTCCCTCTGGCCAAGGGGCACAGGCCAGACTTCAAAGCCCTGCTGCGTTTAGGAGAGGTATGCAGGCATGCACTGCAGGCAGGGGAAATGGGAATTTCTGGATAACTATCTTTCTGTAAGAATAATTTGTGGTTCGGGAAATGGCTCTGAGGAGCAGTTTGGGTTGGGAGGGGATGCCAGCCCAGCTAGTGCAGCCCCCAGTGACGGGCAGGGGTGGAATCACCATCAGTGGTGCCCGCTGACATGCTGGAGAAAGCTGGTGGCCCGGTGCGGACTGTGCTGGTAGGAGTGGCAGGGTGGGAGCCCCTGAGCCCGTGGGCCCCTGATGCCCTCCAGGGTCCAGTCTGGCTCACTCAGCCATTCTCCAGGACAGCTGCTGGGGTCGAAGAGCTCAGGGTCTGGCCTCTGTGGGGAAGAGGAGAGAGGGGCATCAGCTAAGCAGCGTTAGTGTATGAGCATCTGCTGAGCCTCTGTCACCTCCTGATGGAGATGAGCATGTGCTAGGGTCTTT
>CAUYLG010027741.1:0-13996 GCA_963573385.1 Cacajao melanocephalus | reverse complement strand
TTTTATTGATTCTTTCTCATCTTTGTGAGTGTGTCTAGTTTCAGTCTTCGAGGCTGCTGACCCTTGTCTGGGGTTTTTGTGGGGCTTTTTGTTGTTGTGGATGCTGTTGTTGCTTTTCATTTATTTTTCTTTCAGTGGTTACGTCCCTCTTCTGTATGGCTGCTGCAGTTTGCTAGGGGTTCACTACAGGCCCTATTCATCTGATTCACTCCCTCTCAAGGAGTCTTAATTCATTGTTTAATGGAGATGTCACTCAAGGAGGCTGGAGAGCAGCCAAGATGGTGCCTGCTCCTTTTACTGGGAACTTCAATCTTGAGGGACACTAACTTGATGCCATTAGTATCACTCCTCTATAGGGTGTCTGACGACCCCTGTTGGAGGGTCTCACCCAGTTGAGTGGTACAGGGAGCAGGACGATTTAATGAATCACTTTGTCCCTTGGTGGAGAGGATGTGTTTCGCTGAGGGGAAACCCTCTTGTCTGGGATGCCCAGATTCCTCAGAACTACCGTGAGGAGAGGCTAAGCTGCCAGTCCACAAAGACTGAGGCTACCCCTCCCGCTAGAGGCTCAGGCCCAGGGAGATCCAAATTCTGTCCTGAGCCTCTGGCTGGAGTTATTGGAGTTCCTGCAGGGAAGCCCCACCCACTGAGGAAAGATGGTTCAGGGTTAGACCTGAAGAAGCACTCTGGTCACAGACTGCCACAGCCGGTATGTTGGGCTGTGGGGACAAGTCTTGGGACCAAGCTTTCCAGTCTCCCAGGCTCCAGCAGGGGAAAAGCCAGCCTCAGCTGATCTTGATTTCCATACTGTGCTCTCTCCCAGGTACCATGTTAGTTGTCATTTGAGAGATATGAGACCTATTTTCCTCAACATTCTGTGTTAGTTTACTCATTTGGCTTCTGTCTTCATGATGACATTAGATCTCTGGTTCTCAATAGGAAAGTACTGAAACTCTCTGGGTTATCACAATAATTGGGATGCTCCAGCATTTAATAGGTAAGTAGGGACGAGGGATGCTAGAACCCCTTCAAAGCAAGAAACATCATGGTAAAGAATTTTTCTCAGGCTCTGCACCAGAGGGAGGTCCCCAACTCCTAGAACACAGACCAGTATGCGTATGTGACCTGTTAGGAACTGGGCAGCACAATAGAAGGTGAGCAACGGGTGAGCCAGTGAAGCTGAACTCCCCTCCTGTCAGAGGAGAGGAGGCATCAGATTCTCATAGGAGTGTGAACCCTATTGTGAACTGTGCAAGTGAGGAATTTAGGTTGTACTCTTCTCATGAGAATCTGATGATATATGTAATGGGCTTAAACCATCTTCCCCCTCCTAGTCCCTGTTGTGGCAAAATTGTCTTCCACAAAATCTGTCCCTGGTGCCAAAAAAGGTTGGGGTCCCTGCTCTACATGACTTCCAAATGTCCCAGTGGTCCTTCATGTAGATTAAAAACTTTTAATAAGAAGTATTTGAGCCCAGAACCTAACTCATTTTGCACACAAACCCAGAAACCTGTGTCCATTTTTTATGTATGTTGCATTTCTCAGACACTTGACATTTGTGTAAATGAGGAGAATAATGTGCTTTATTTTTGAAAGTTTATATCCAAAATTATTTTTCAATTTGGAAAATATTTT
Organism: Cacajao melanocephalus; assembly: GCA_963573385.1. Classification (NCBI taxonomy): domain Eukaryota; kingdom Metazoa; phylum Chordata; class Mammalia; order Primates; family Pitheciidae; genus Cacajao; species Cacajao melanocephalus. Next base: position 12,361 of record CAUYLG010027741.1, on the reverse strand, counting down.
ATTGGGAACTATACATTTTTAAAATTTAGGTCATCCGTACCAAACTCCTGATTGTTCTTCAGTTGCAGCTGACATATATAGGTAGTCATTTTATAGGGGCAAGAATATGACTAATTAAATCTTCTAGTATAGTCATGCCTAAGCCTTTAGACAGAGATGTGCAAATAATTCAATTATAAGTTAGTTTTCAGTTCTTCCTTCTTAATGTTATGGTTTGGGGTTAATATTTATTTTATTAGAATTTGTGTGTGTTAATATGCAATAGTATTTTATAAATTTTATTCCATGATAACAGTGGTGGTACTACACAAAATTTTACTAAAAAGGACATTGGGTATCATGAGATTCTAAGTCACTGTTATAGACACAGAAGATTCACTTTGACAGATTTTACAGGAATGTTGAAGAATTTTGAATTCTCCCTTCGTTTTCATTTGTAGTTCAGTCCAAGAGTCAGAACCACACACACATACATATACACACACACATGCACACACACACACACAATGCCTCATGTGCTTTGAAAATAAATTATCACTTATGATTGAATTGAATAAAATGTTTATTTCAGGGAAGCATTAACTTAGTTCAGGGACCACAAACTAAACCCTGTTCACTACATGTTTTTTGACCAGCATCAGGTTTTAAAATTGTTTTAATTTAAATGACTTCAGAGGAGGGACTTCTAAAGTTCAACTGCACCAACTATGTGAGTGTTTACCTGAAGAACAAAATAGTACCTCACCTGCAACAGAAATGTTTCCTGAAAAAGAGAGAGAGAGAAAGAGAGAAAGAGGAAGAGAGAGAAGGAAAGCATATGTATGTGTGACATGTACAAAATTGGCTTCCAGTTAAAACAACGGGTCAGTTGCCAGTATTTAAAGATTAGGAGACTATACATAAAATATTCTGATTGCTGGCTGAACTTGGAAAAATCAGAAAATAGATGGTCTGGCCACACCAGATCTTCATTTTCTGGCTGAAACAATAACCTGGGACTGAGAAATGGCTGCCTCCTTTAGACAGGCAGCAACTCCCCAGGGGGTTCACCATTCTTTATTGTCTCTCTCAGCTGGCCTGATTAATTGATTTACATTATCTGCCAGAACCCTATGTTTGTGACCTCTGGCTTAATTGGATATTAAACTACCTACACAAAGAGAAATAAAATATTCAAAGTAATCAAAAATGTGTACAGTGCTACAAAGTATCAGGTTATATTTTATTCTAAGGTTATATGTTAATTATGAAAATAGCATTATCATATAGTATGATGTAATGGGGAAACAACAGCAAGAACAACATAGGATTTATAGCTAGGGTCATATGTAATCTCAGTTTTGCACCTTTACCTGTGCGTGACTATATATAAATCACATTTCCTTGCTTAACTTCAGTTTTCTTGTCTTTGAAAATGAGATAGTAAAACCTGACTGTGGTGTACAATGTGTGTGTGTGTTCTGCTCATATGCCTTTGGGTCACTTTTTTCTCCTACTGTTTTTATGAATCCCTTCCAAACGGTCCCAGTTTTTATGTGCTTTTGCTTCCAACAGCTAGTAAAGGACTGTCCTTGGGCTACTGAAACCTATTTTGCCTGCAAATGGGAGGAAACAGAGTTACCTGAAATATTACATTCCTCTTGGAGCCCCTAGCCAATGTCTGAAGGCAGTAAAAATATGAAATCTCAGATCTTTTATCTCAGGTCAGCAGAATTTTGAAGCATAATTTATACTCTAAAATTTCCTTGCAGATGAGATTAAAGCTACCCTCTACCTTTTTTTTTTTTCTTCTGATATTGTAAAATTGCTTGGCTTCCTCCTTTTTCCTGACCTGCACCCCAGATTCTCTTCTCAGGATCTAACTCTGGAAAACCCTAACTAAATCACTGACTAACCAACCCTCATTAGTGTCAGATGAAATGTGATGTATGAAAATGAAATTTTAAAACATTATTATAAACTGCTTTCTTTAAAAAATCTTGTAGAATTTTCAGGGCAATATCACAATCTTTTCCCATGCCAAAAAGCATGGGAGAAGAATTAACTTCATAGAAAATATAACAATCTATCCATATCTTTTACATCATGAGAAAGAAGTTAGAAGTTCAGGAAGTTGTTTTGATTATAGCAACATCCCTCTGTAACCAGTTCTAAACAGAACTGTATGTTGTCTATACAACAGTAATGAGAAATGACAGTGCATTAGGGTTTTCTTTTTATTATGGTTCTCCTCAACTTAAAATTTATCTTTTCTTTGAGTAAACAAGCTCTTGTTTACAAGATTATTTCTGAGTTGCAAAAATCTTCTCTCCATGATATTTTCCATCATTACCATGTTTTTCTCCTACCTTTTTTTCCTTCAGTGTTGGCTTCACCATAATCATATACACAAAAGTGTGATAAAACAGCATCTGAAGTGGAGGTTTTAGCAGCTAACAGTAAATGCACCAGGTCTGTCAAATGGATGCATTCTTTAATTTTGGTCATGTATTCTACATACCTAGTTTTGTCTTCTTATGGTAACCTTGCTGTTGCCCTAAGGCAAGCACGAAGTTTCATTACAATTAGTCAACCAATCTTAATGTTAGAATCTACTTTCACTGTCAAAATCCAAGAACCAAATTTTCAGTTCATCAATAGGTGTGGTGAATTTAAATAGGCTAAAAAGAGATACATTAAGCCTAAAACTCACATTGGCAGCTGTTTTGTTAATTTGATTGTTATTATGGTCAATCAGCACGTGTTTAATGACTCAAAAACAAACAAAACAAAGCAGTCAGTTGAAAAACCAATTGTTTTGATACAAAATTATTTTGTTAAATCCCTTAAATTAGTTACTTGTATTAGAAACATAATTTCAGTATAAAACATTGGTTTGATTAGCTTCCCTTCTCTTACATACCACATGGAAAAGGAAAAAAAAAAAGCGTGGTTAAGTTTAACATCTTTTTCATTTAGCTCCAGAAAGTGGTTGAATTAGACCAAAATTCCTATTTTTAATGATTTTAATTTAAATTTTAATGTGTATACGCATAAAAACTACTTCTAATTATTCATGTTTTTCGAAGAAAAAATAATTTCACAATTATTTATGGGAAGTATAATGTATAAAATGATTTTGGAGTCATTAGTTGACTGCATGGACACAGATATCAAAATATAAACATTTATGGTAGAAACTAGAATATTTAGACTTTTAATCTAAAATTTTTATACACTGTAATGTAACTTTATTAAAAATTAGTAACTTCTGTTCTTTTTGGTATTATTTGTCTTATCTACAGAAATGTATAAATTATATTAGTATCTTACTAATTTTAAAATGGAGACTACATGTAAAAATTATTCCAAGATGCATATGTAATTATGATATTGGAAAAAGGTAAAGATGTAATTTTTAAAATTGCAAATATTTAAGAACATGACTTCTGTCCTCTAAGGTAGGGTCTAATTGTAGGGTGAGATACAACCTGTAAACAGACAAGCAAATTTTAGGGTAAAGATGCTGTGAGTGTACATATGAGAGTACATATGAGAGTAACTAATTCAGACTTGGAAATTTGGGGAAGGCTTTTCAGAGAATGTGCAAAACTCATTTAAATGAACATTTTTTCTTTCTCTCTCTTTTTCTTTCTTTCTTTTTCCTTCTTTCTTTCTTTTCTTCTCCTTTCCTTTCCTTTTTCCTTTTTCCTTTCCTTTTTCCTTTCCTTTTTCTCTTTCTTCTCTTTCTTGGAGGAGTTTTGCTCTTGTTGCCCCAGCTGGAGTGCAGTAGCACGATCTCAACTCACTGCAACCTCTGCCTCCCAGGTTTCAGCAGTTCTCCTGCCTCAGCCTCCCAAGTAGCTGGGATTACAGGCACTTGCCACCATGTCCAGATATTTTTGTGTTTTTAGTATAGACAGGGTTTCACGATGTTGGCCAGGCTGGTCTCGAAATACTGACCTCAGGTGATCTGCCCACCTCACCCTCCCAAAGTGATGGGATTACAGGCATGAGCCACCACACCCACCCCAAATGAACACTTTAGATGAGAATTTTCCAGCGGGACAGATTATGAGAAACAGCAGATAAGAGGGGTGTGTGTGTGTGTTGTGTGGGTGCGCGGTGTATAGGTGTGTGTGAGTGTTTTAGGAAAGGAAAGAAACTCAAGATAAAATTGTGTGAAGGAGGAAAAGAGGTATGGGATGGTATGGGAGATAAATTGATGAAGAAAGCAGAAGCCAACTAGGCAGGTCTTGTAAATTAAGTTTGTTCTTATCTTAAAAGCAACCGGGGAAATGAGAGAATTTCAATGGCTTTAATCAAAAGAGCTTCAGGCTAAAATGTACATTTTAAAGGGCTCAGTCTGTAATAATGGAAAATGGATGGCAGGTGTGAGGTGAGCAATACAAGAGGCAGAGAACCAGTTAGAAGGCTTTTAAAGTCAACCACCAAATGATCTGCTGTACACTAAAGGTGTGGCAATGGTAATGGATGAGATTGAGAGACAGGTAAAAGAAAGGGAAAGGAGAACATGGTGACGTTTTGACTATAAATGGTAGTGAGGGAAAAGGGGAGGGGACATCAAAAAGACAATGAGATTCCTGATTGTCCAATACCACACTGTGGTGCCTTTTACTGAGAGAAGGTTTCTAGGAGAAGCAGTCATGAATATGCCAGGTTTGTTTTTCTGATCAGACTTTAATGTAAATTATTTGATCTAAAAATTATTGTTTAAAAATTGTGCATGTTGGTAATATAGCTTCCTCTAAATCATACTTCTTAATTTTAAATTGGCCTTGGTAGTAGAATATAGGTTGTGTTTAAATTTTGAGAGGGACACTTAAAAATTGTGTGAATTAGGGTAAATTACTAGACTTCTCTGCAACCACGTTTCTTTATCTGCTGACTTTGGACAATATCATCTAACCTGCTGAGTTGTTTTGAAAATTCAAAAAGATTATGTATGGAAAAAGTCAAGAAATGGTTAGCACTGAGTCCTTGTCCTCATTCTACATTGATATCCTTACCATTTTAAATTCGTCATATACGTATATTCACACACACACATATAAATGTGTATATTCACATTATATACACACATATATGAGTACATATAAATGAGAGTATATAATATGAACATATATATAAATTCATAATAGAGATATAATCATATATAATTATTCTGATATGTATGTATATTAGAATACTGACTTCCAAAGATGTCCACAAGCTGATCTTTCAAACTTGTGGATATGCTACTTTTCATGGTAAAAGTGACTTTGCAGATGTGATTAAGATTAAGGACACTGAAATGGAAAGTTTATTTTGGGATTATCTGGGTGAGTCCAATGTAATCACAGAAATCCTTCAAAACAGGTAACATTTCCCTGTTTGTTGTAGTCAAAGAGAGAGAGATGTGTTGATAGAAAAAGGTCAGAGAAATGCAACCTTGCTGACTTTGAAGAAAGAGGAAGGGAGCCAGGAGCCAAGGAATGCAGATGACCTCTAGATGCTGAAAAAGTCAGTGGGACAGATTCTCCGTTAGAGCGTTCAAAAAGAAATACAGCTTTGCCTCTCAAAACTTTGATTTTATCCCAATGAGAATGGAGTTCTGACCTACAGAAGTGCTAAATAATAAAACTGGGTTTTTTTTGAAGCCACTAAGATTGTTGCAATTAGTTACATCAGCAATAGAATATTTATGTATTACATATCTGTATTATATAATTAAACCCTATATAATCAAAAGCAAATGGCAAATTTTAAAAATAGGACACAAGATGTTATTTGCAGATAGCTGAATAAGAGGCCAGAAGCTATATATACTCTGTGCTCCGGATAAACTTGTACTCCCTAGCTTCTGACCTCAAGTGAACATATCCATGGGGACTTGACCTTTGAGTTTCCCTCTGTTGTGTTTCACAGGTGGTTTTATAACTTTCTCCCTCTGCAGAGGGACAGGACATGTTATGAGATTTTTAGATACTCCTTTCATATTATCCCAGACCAGGCAATTGTAGCCTTGGCATATGCCTTCATATAAGCATTTGAGTAGAAAGCAAGCATTGGCCGTTCTACTTGAATAAAGGGTGGGTGAGAGGAAAGTGGTATTGAAGAGGCTTATAATGAGGAGGAAAGTTAGACTAGGAGTAAATTCTGGGGCTGTGTCTTTGCCTCTTGCCCATCCTGTCAGGATGTATCCTAGGCTGCATGTCTTCTCTTGACACCTCCCACTCTCCCCACATAAATAAACTTCAAAGACATCTATGATATGTTATGAAGGCTATGAGGAGCCAATGAATTACTCTACTGAGTGGTATCATATGATAGAAGTTCACATATATTTGTTAGTCAAATGAATGTATGGGTTGCATATATTTTAATTTAAAGGAGAGAGCTTTAAAAGAGATATGAAACTAAACAAAAGCTTGTTTTAATCTTACTGTCCAAAATTACATTTTTTTAAGCATTATGTTTTTAAGGGCCGATTTCCCTTCCAAATACTATCAGTTTGATAATTTTTATAATTTTAGAAATATTTTTAAAAGTACAACGATTTTATAGTAGAGGAAAATACTGCTTTTAGGGGCCGTGACTCTAGGTAATAATCAGCAGCATCCAATTTTTTCTTCTCCATTAGCAGTCCCTAGACCTTCTGGGGAACAGAGCATCTGGCAATATAGATTCAACCACTGTGCAGAAGCTCTTTGAAGTCACATTAGGGATCTGGTTTCTAGTAGAACCATTATCTACCTTATCATATACTAGCAAATGCTTATAATGTCATATTCAGATTTCTTTAAAGGGCCATTATATGTGCTTCTCATTTCTTTTGTTGCTGGTTGATGATAACTAAGCTTAATATTAATGTTGTATTCACACATGACAAGTATAATCGCTTTAATTGAATTGGCCGTTGTAATCATTTCAACTAAAAAACATACAAATGAATATATTTTCGTATTAATAAGAAATCACCTGAATTATCTATTTTGGCTGTCTTTAGATAGAGACTAAATCAGGGATAAAAGCCCCAGACTCAGCCCCACTGAGAAAGAAATCACTTAACTGCAGGGATGGGGGACCACCCCCAGTTTCCCTCTCTGCTGAAAGCTGTTCTGTCACTCAATAAAATTATTCTCTGCCCTCCTTATTCTTCAATTGTTACTGTATCCTTACTCTTCTTAGAGGCCAGACAAGAACTTGGGAACCACTGAACGTGGGTACAAGCTATGGCACAGGTGACTTAAGGCACACCTAGCACAGCTGTGGGCTGAGTCTGTGTGCAAGCCAGACTCAGCCTGGGGGGGCCAAGTGGGTGGGGCGCCTCCTGCAGCAGGTAGCATGCCTGAGTGAGACTCAGGTGGGAATGTTGCCAGCCAGAGGTACCCAGCTGGCAAAATGACCAAGTAAAATCCTGTGTCGTTTTCTGGGAGCTTGTGAAGGATCTGAAGAAGGGTGAGTAAATGTGGACCCAAATCCTCTTTCACTCTCATTTCTGAGCCTTCTTGTCCTCAGATGTTTTCTGAAAACAGATGGAGCATCAGGTCTTTGTTAGCCAATTAAGAATGAATGACATGGCTGCAGAGGAGGCTGCCACCCACACCCCATTGCTCTTTGGGGATGAGAATGTTGGCTTTGTTCCAATCCAGTCTTTTCTAAGGCATTTTCCTTCTTTTTTGTGGGACCTGTCTCTTCTTTATATACAATATTGGGGGTGTTGTAGAAACTACAGAGATATTACTGGGTAGAATTGGCACTTGGCCCAGTCACTAAAAATGTAATTCAGAATAATGTGGTTTCTGTGCATTCTTTGAGGCAGGGAGGAGGCAACGATTAAAAGTTGGTTTTTTTCCCCCTTGTTGAAGAAGCCTATTTGCATAAAAGCAAGAGACATCCTCTCTCTCCCACCCACCGCCCCACACCAGGCACATTCCCTCCCTGCACTTAAGCTGTTGTTGTTTTTTTTTCACCACCATGTTAACACAGCTGATAAAGCTTGGCAGTGTCCCCACCCAAATCTCATCTTGACTTTTAGTCCCCATAATCCCCACATGTCATGGGAGGGACTGGGGGGGAGGCATTTGAATCATGGGGGTGGTTACCCTCATGATTGATAGTGAGTTCGCATGAGACCTGATGGTTTTTTATAAAAAACCCCTCCTCCACCCTTCACTCATTCTTCTCCTTCCTGCCTCCATATAAAGAAGGATATGTTTGCTTTCCCTTCTGCCATGATTGTAAGTTTTTTGAGACATCTCCAGCCCTGCAGAACTGTGAATCATTTAAGCCTCTTTCCTTTATAAATTACCTAGTCTCAGGTATTTCTTCATAGCATCATGAGAACAAACTAATAGAGTAAATTGGTACCCATAGAGTTGGGTGCTTCTATGAGGATACCTGAAAACGTGGAAGTGACTTTGGAGCAGGTAGAGGTTGAAACAGTTTAGAGGAGTCGGAAGAAGACAGGAAAATGTGGGAAAGTTTGGAACTTCCTAGAGACTCGGTGAATGGCTTTGACCAAAATGCTGATGGTGATATGGACAATAAAATCTAGGTTGAGGTGGTCTCAGATGGAGATAAACTTGTTGGAAACTGGAGCAAAGGTGACTCTTGCTGTGCTTTAGCAAATAGACTGGTAGATTTTTACCCCTGCCCTAGAGATCTGTGAAATTTTGAACTTGACAGACATGATTTGGGGTATCTGGTGGAAGAAATTTTTAAGTGGCAAAGCGTTCAAGAGGAAGCAGAGCATAAAAGTTTGGAAAATTTGCAGGCTGACAAAGTGATAAGGAAAAGAAAAACCCAACCATCTTCAGTTACTCTCTGTACTACAGGACATTCCCCTTGGAGGCATTCCCCAAACTGGGAAAGTTTAATTTCACTAAACCTTAAACTTCTTGGCTTAGAAAATGAACCAGGAAGAATTTACAAATCTAACTGAACAATCTCTTGAAGAGAGATAACTTTTACAGTATGCAAACAACCTCTTTGTCTGATTCTCCTTTACAGGGCTCTAGAGTCAAAAGGGCACCATAGGGAGGGGGAAGAGAATCAGCCTGACATGCTGGCGAAAGGGTAAAAGCTCTTACATTCAGGCTTCTGGCCTATCTCTGTGCAAACTGGTTCCAGAAATGGAAAAAAAAAATCACTTTTTCTATCATCTGTAAAGTTTTGATTAATAAAAAAGGATTTGTTAGGCTAGTCTTAAGACTGGAGCCAATCTGTTGTGCTTTGTGTGTCTTTCTGTATGGTTCTATCAGAAAGATGGTTACCTTAGGATAGAATGCCGGTCTAGGACCCCATAAGCCTACTGTTAAAGCCAGCCTGGCAAACTGGTCAGTAACACACTTTGCTACAGGTCTCTGAAGAAAAAAGAAAAAAAAAAAAAACTGGATGAGATCACCATCTTGTATTACTTCCTTGGGAGCTTGACCTTATAACCACGTGGTGGTACTCTTTTGGTCTCTGCCATTTTACAATGGTGGCCCAGGTTCAATCCTGGCATAGAGAATGTGTATTTTCTGATTAATGTCTGTGTGGCTCTTACAATTTGCTGGTCCTCTTCCCCTCCATGAAAAACTTCTAGCTTCCTTTCTTAAATCTTCCTTCTTCTGAGTTACCTTTAAAAATTCTGGGTTTTGTAAAAACTGCTTTACCACTTCTTTGAAAGTACCTTATATACTCATGGTTAAGTCATAACCTTAACTGAGGCTTGGTGGTTTCACCTGTGAGGTTACCTTTGGTAAAGTTTAAAAGCCAGAAATATTGGCTGCTTGGTGTGGCTAAAGTCCAGTAATAAGGGATTTAAAAGGATTTTTAAAAATCGTGCTATGGTTAACATTCAGCTTAATTAAAAGTGGATATTCAAGCTATGGGTATATTTAAATGGCCTTCATGGTTTTTTGTTTTGTTTTTTCTCTTCTTGGATATTGTTTTGCTGGAAAAAGGGTTTTTGTTTTCTCAATTGACTAAATTATTTGTCTCCATTTCATCTTGCCACTCTTAATGCACATATGAGAGGCCCTAAGATAACCTCTAGTAGCCTGGTACTGTTCGGGAAAAACAGAGAAGGTGTCACAGACCCCGTTTTGGGAAAAATCTCTGTTTTCCTCATGGAACCCCAGGAATTAAAAATGGATGGATACCTCTCAAAATCTAAGGCTCTGTTAAACCACATGCTTTCCTAGCCTTGTTTCTTGAAGGGCTCTGGCCTGAGACCAAAAATCCAATTAGGAGATTGGCAAATGAATATTTGTACAACTAGTGGATCCTCTTCTGTCTGTCTGTATGTATGTGTTATGTGTGATGTTCATATAAAAAAAGAGCTCTAATTAATTGACTTAAAAATAAGAGCTTAGCCTGTAATCCCAGCACTTTGGGAGGCCGAGGCGGGCAGATCACAAGGTCAAGAGATCAAGACCATCCTGGCCAATATGGTGAAACCCCATCTCTACTGAAAATACCAAAAAAAATTAGCCGGGCATGGAGGCATGTGCCTGTGGTCCCAGCTACTCAGGAGGCTGAGGTGGAAGAATTGCTTGAACCCAGGAGGTAGAGGTTGCAGTGAGCCAAGATTGCGCCACTGCACTCCAGCCTGATGATAGAGCAAGACTCTGTCTCAAAAAAAAAAAACAAAAAAAACCAAAAAAAACAAAAAAACAACAAAAAACACAAAAAATAATCAGCTTAGATCAAATACTTTTAAAGGAAAAATTAAAGTTCTAATACCTTTTAGTTCACATTACTTTAATTTTGCTTTAGTGATTATTGGTAAAATACAAATATCTTCAAAATATAAATATGGGGTCTAAATTATGCAGGTCAGATATTGGGTTTGATACATGCTTTAAGTTCATAAACTGCTTCTTTGGCTTGCAAAAATTGTTCAACTTGTCTGCTTTACAGTTTTGTAAGGCCTGTGGACATGTGGAATTAACCACACCCCTAATATGCTGGAAAGAGTCCATAGTATTCCATGGTGTATATGTGCCATATTTTCTTTGTCTAGTCTGTCATTGATGGGCATTTGGGTTGGTTCCAGGTCTTTGCTGTTGTACACAGGGCTGCAGTGAACATACATGTGCATGTGTCTTTATAACAGAATGATTTATAGTCCTTTGGGTATATACCCAGTAATGGGATAGCAGGGTCAAATGGAATTTCTATTTCTAGATCCTTCAGAAATTGCCACACTGTCTTCCACAATGGTCAAGCTAATTTACACTCCCACCAATGGTGTAAGAGTATTACTATTTCTCCACATCCTCTCCATCATCTGTTGTCTCCAGATTTTTTAATGATGGCCATTCTAACTGGTGTGAGATGGTATCTCAATGTGGTTTAGATTTGCATTTCTCTAATGACCAGTGATGATGAACATTTTTTCATATGTTTGTTGGCCTCATATATGTCTTCTTTTGAAAAGTGTTCATATACTTCGCCCACTTTTGAATGGGTTTGTTTGCTTTTTCTTGTATATCTGTTTTAGTTCTTTGTAGATTCTGGATATTAGCCCTTTGTCAGATGGGTAGATTGCAAAAGTTTTTTCCCATTCTGTTGGTTGCAAGATCACTCTCATGATGGTTTCTTTTGCTGTATGGAAACCTTAAAGTTTAATTAGATCCCATTTGTCTGTCTTGGCTTTTGTTGTCATTGCTTTCGGTGTTTTAGTCATGAAGTCCTTGCCTATGCCTATGTCCTGGATGGTTTTGCCTACGTTTCCTTCTAGAGTTTTTATGGTGTTAGGTTTTATGTTTAAATCTTTAATCCATCTGGAGTTAATTTCAGTGTAAGGTGACAGGAAGGGGTCCAGTTTCTGCTTTCTGCACATTGCTAGCCAGTTTTCCCAACACCATTTATTAAACATGGAGTCCTTTCCCCATTGCTTGTTTTTGTGAGGTTTGTCAAAGAGCAGATGGTTGTAGATGTGTGGTGTTGCTTCTGGGGCCTCTGTTCTATTCCATTGGTCTATGTCTCTGTTTTGGTACCAGTACCGTGCTGTTTTGATGACTGGAGCTTTGTAGTATAGTTTGAAGCCTGGTAGTGTGATACCTCTGGCTTTGTTCTTTTTGCTTAGGATTATCTTGGCTATGCAGTCTCTCTTTTGGTTCCATGTGAAGTTTAAGGTGGTTTTTTCCAGTTCTGTGAAGAAAGTTGTTGGTAGCTTGATGGGGATAGCATTGAATCTATAAATTACTTTGGGCAGTATGGCCATTTTCACAATGTTGATTCTTCCTAACTCTGAGCATGGAATGTTTTTCCATCTGTTTGTGTCCTCTCTTATTTCATTGAGCAGTGGTTTGTAGTTCTCCTTGAAGAGGTCCTTTACATCCTTTGTTAGTTTTATTCCTAGGTATTTTATTCTCTTTGTAGGAAT
>CAUYLG010027740.1:0-73657 GCA_963573385.1 Cacajao melanocephalus | reverse complement strand
ATTTTTTTTCTTTTATTCATTTCCTTCCTCCCTTCTTTCCTCCCTTCCTTTCCTCCCTTCCTTTCCTCCTTCCCTCCCTGCCTCCTTCTTTTCTCTTGTGCCTGTGTACCAGGCATGTTCTCCACCAGGCTCAGTACTGATTGAGACGGACACAGCTGCTGTCCTCTCAGCTTATGCTATACCAGGTCTATTGTGCATCCTTCCTGCTAGGTAAGGTCTTTTATAGAAACTCAAAATCACAGAAACATGAAGCTTTACAAGTAGTAGAATTACTGGAAAGTATAAAAAGAATAACAACAAAAAAATCACAGGCAGTCGTTGAGTTTGCCAGAGCTGATTTTTGCCTTAGTACCTTGGGTCATGGAACCCAAGGCATACAAGGTCTCAAGTCAAGCCAGCTTAGTGATGTTGGAGGCTGCCATGGTGACAGAAAAGGATGATATTCCGTAGGACGTGACAGCACATCTTCAGAGGCCTTTCTGCTTTTGTGTGCCGCAACAGATGCGGACAGCCTGGCATCTCAGGATGGCAGAACTTATAAGGTTCTTTCCTGTCTTTTGACCTCATGATGAGGGGGCAAGATTTTGCCAATTTTATAGGTAAGGATTCAAATCCAGGTTGCTTGATTCAGAGTCACTTTTTCCACTCCTATTGGAGCTTATCTGCTCATCTGGTGTCAATTCTCTCCTTTCTTTTTAAAGAATAGCTTTCTTTATAATTCTCAACTATAAAAGTCTCCCTTTTAAAGTATAGAAATATTTTTATATATGCAGAGTGGTGCAACCATTACCACTATCTAGTTCTAGAACATTTTCATCACCCCAAAGAAACCCTTATCTCTCAGCAACCACTTCTCATTCCTCTGTGCCCCAGGCCCTGGCAACCACTGATCTACTTTTTATCTCTATGGGTTTGCCTATTCTGCACATTGAACATAAATAGAATGGTACAATATGCGGCCCTTTGTGGCTGATGATGTTGATTCTTTAGCGCCTCTTGTAGATGTTGTTCAGCTCATGTCAGTTCCCCATTTACTGAATAAAAGTCTGCTGAGCTCTGGGAAATAAATAGGAATGAATCATCCCAGAGTCCTAGACAATGATATGTAGTCAGGGAGGTAGACTCAGAAATAGGAAATCCCACTGGTGGTAGGTGTGAGGCCACACAGTGCATAGATGGCAGCCCAGAGAAAGAGCGGGGCCCCTGGTCCATGCTGAGGGCTCCACAGAGCCACAAAGGGACATGGAAAACATTCTGCTTTACCCTACGCCAGATGATTGGTCAACTTGTGTCCTGTAGTCTAACAAAGCCGCTACCCTTCTCTTTAAAGACAGGTCTACCTTCAGTTTCTCAGATTTACCAAGCCTCCTTTGTCATCAGCACCTTCACACATACCCTTCTCTCTGCCTGGAAAACCACAAGTGCCCTCCTTTCCTCTACTCCTCAGCTTCTCCCTGTTGACTCTTGCTCACCCTTCGGGTCTTAGCCTGAGGGTCATGTCCTCAGCAAAACCTTGCTCCAGAATAGCCTAGGTCTCTGTGCTGGGCAAGCTCACAGACCCTTGCCCATTTCCTTCATGGTGCTTATCATAGCTGATAAGGCTGTCATGGTTTAGTGTCTGTCTTTCCCCATAGCTGGAAACTCTGGGATAGCAGGGACTTGTCCCATTTGTTCAGCCTGTGCCCTAGGCTTGGCTGTCATGTCTGACACCTGATACATATGCAGTGCATGTGTATGAATGAAGGACATCCGTTTTAAATAAGGAGAGAGAAGTATTTTGGATTTCAAAGACACTGAGATCCATCTATTTCCCCTTTGAGACTTCCAGTTGATTTGGGGCAAAGTTAATCCCAAGTGTTTTTCCCCCGAGAAGGGCTTTCTTGTCCCCTGCTTGCTTGTCTATCAAGAGGATACAAATGTGATTTTATTAAAATAGCAATAGCCCACTTGAGGCAATTGATGACAAGCTCCTTCAAGTGCTATTACAAAGGTGGATCTTGTTCACCACCTTTGTAATAAACACAGCCGCAAAATGGCGTTGCTGAGAAGCAGCTTGGGTAGACCGTTCACTGCCCTTGTTACTTCTGATAACTCCCATAGCACCTGTGATATCACTTTTCACTCATTCCATTAAAGGGGAAAACAGAATTGGCAGGAATTGTTATTTCCATGCATGCTGCTATGTCAGTAAGTCCGAGAAACATTCTTGGAATGGTCTGATGTCTTTTGGTCAATGATCCACCTAATGAGATGCTGTGCTACAGAAAATAGAATGTTGAATGGTGTTATTTGTAGGTTTTGCTCTTTGGTCTGTTTAGTCAATGGCTCAAATGCAGATGTTGTGGATCATTTTAGATGCTAATAAAAATACCCCAGGGGGCTGTTTCCTGCAGTTAGAGGAAAAAGTAAACAATCATGCAACTCTAAGACCTTGAACTAGAAAAAGGCCTCTCACATTTTATAGGCTGATGGCTATAGGCTAGTGAAGAGATTCTTCATTTAAGCAACTTTATTTAATCATGTTAATTACACCCTGTGGCCCTGCTCCAGAATTCGTGGTACCTATTGCTTTACAATTTCTTGGGTGACAAATATGTTTTTAAGTTCCTTAGAGGTTTATTTACAGTGCTATGAAAATGTAGCCATACCAAAGAGGTGAGAACTGTAAACCGCTGAGCTGTGTGTGAGGAGAAGGATGGGGGAGGATGAAAAAGCCTCCAGCAATTCTGGAGTAGAATGTGAGAGGAATGGCATAGGATAACAAGGATGGATACTATTTTTATGTCCTATTTGGCATACTCCATGAAGTGATCATTTTATTAAATTATCATCACATTATTAAATTATCATA
Source organism: Cacajao melanocephalus (assembly GCA_963573385.1). Classification (NCBI taxonomy): domain Eukaryota; kingdom Metazoa; phylum Chordata; class Mammalia; order Primates; family Pitheciidae; genus Cacajao; species Cacajao melanocephalus. The sequence continues at coordinate 70,806 of CAUYLG010027740.1, read as the reverse complement.
AAGTGATCATATTATTAAATTATCATCGCAACTCAATGAGGTGGATATTGAGAGTTACATTTGAGAGACAAGGAAACTCAGAGAGGAAAAGCAACTTGCCCTGATAGGGACTGCAGCGTCTTAGCCTTAGGATTTCTCAGTATGGCAGATTCTTGGGTTGGGGTGAGGGTAAGTGGTGGTTACTTTACCATAGCCCCAGGAGCCTCCAAATGGCCAATAGTTCTTCTCTTGGGGGTGGGTCTGCTGCCTCCTCCTCTTCTTCTTCATTCTTGGGAATGCCTCCTGCTTTCCCTGTTGTCTTCCAATCCTATCCTACCCTGATGACTGGTCACCAAGTCTGAGCAGACATGAATTTGTATTCCTTGCCTTTCTGCCAGACAGCTACTATGCAGTCACACTGCGTTCATCAGTTGTGTAAGTCTGAACTCCTCTGGGGAGAAAGCAGTGACAATTATTTGGTCTCTTCCTTTAACCAGTTAGAGTGACTTTTGTTTCTAAGTGATATTTTATCTCAACCAAGAAAAGAATATGATCTGGTTTTAGTTTAATCTTTTTTTTTTTGAGACAGAGTCTAGCTCTGTCACCCAGGCTGGAGTGCAGTGGTGTCATCTTGGCTCACTGCAATGTCTACCTCCCGAGTTAAAGCAAATCTTCTGCCTCGGCCTCTGGAGTCGCTGAGATGAAGGCACGTGCCGCCATGACCAACTATTTTTATTTATTTATTTATCTTTATTTTTTAGTAGACATGAGGTTGCCTTGAGTTTCCCAGGCTGGTCTCAAACTCCTGAGTTCAGGCAATCCACCCTCCTCAGGCTCCCAAGGTGCTAGGGGATATGACCTATTTTCTAAATGCGCCTTGGTAGAGTCTCCAAATAATCTCAATGTGTGGCCTCAGTAAGCTGACTCAGGATCAAATTCTGGGAATACTTATATAAAAAGGCATCTTAGCCATCTTGCACTTGTGGTTCCAAGCTCGTATGTTACTGATGAGGTCATCAAGAGGACCAGAATATGAAAGGGGCACACCCCAAAACGTTCAGGACCACAACCCAATCTAACCCTGAGTTACTATGTATCCATTTCCCTCAACCAACATAATTATGCTGTGAACAAGGTATTGGTCAAGGTGTTGAAGGACTCAACAGCCAAACCTCATAGAGTTTTGAGTCCAGCGTTAAACATTAAACAATCGCACAGTGTGTCATTGTTTTCCACTCTGATTGCACGGGGAGTGGGGAGGGGCTATTAACGCGTAACTGGGAGACTTGGTCTAGTCTGGAGGTCAGATGAGGCTATGTTGCACAATGATATTGCGTTGAGCTCTAAAATACGAAAAGAAATTGATTAAGGGAAGGTGTGAAGAGAAAGGAATTCCTAGGAATCCAGGATTGAAACAGCACATGTGGACCTCCAAGAGGGGAAGAAGCACAGGTATTTGAGGAAGAAAAGGGAAGCCCATGGCTTTGGAAGGATGGGTGAAGGGGAAATGGCTGGGATGGTTGGCAGGGCCAGGGATGCAGCCTTGAATGACTTAGGGGCTTGGCTGTTCTCTTATAGCAGTAGGAAGGAGTCAGCCAGGCAGGAGAATGGCTGCATCTATTTGCTCCTGAGAGAACATCATCAACTGCTGTGTCCCAAGTCCAGCTCCAGAGCAGTGACTGGGCTCTTGGTCTGCATGCACTGAAAGCTTATGCTGCCATCACAGACATGTCTAAAATAAAAGAGCTTTTCTTTTATTTATACTTCTTTTCCTGCTTTGCTATTGCAGATTAATAAAATTACATGCATGAAATTACAAATTTATTTTAAAGAAGATAAAGCTATTCATTATAGAACCTTTTATGTTTTACTATGAGCTTCATAGAAATGCTGAAAGTAGAAGCAATTCTGTGAAAGGTACTGAAATATGAAAATGTTGTCCCTGTCCTCAGAAATTATCCTGTTAGATCTAGATAGAACAAGGATACCTATAACAGGATCACCAAAAGACTAGTACGCGTGATGCACGTTTCTAAGCATTGGACGGCTTGTTTTCTTGAAGGATACATTTCCTTGACAACCATTCTCAAAATGTCACCTACAGGAGACACAGGGACGTTAGTTTGTGACTTAAACTGAAGTCTCTATACAGTGTGTTGCCCACTGGGAAGTGTTGGGAAAATGATCACCCTGAGCACTGATCTTTCAGAAAAACTGTTGCCCTCTACCTGAATGCAGGTGGACACACCCTTCAGGCCATGGGCCTCCTGCATCCTGAAGGCTGGGACCTCAGAGAGTCATGTGGATATCAAGCCTGGAATGAACCTGCCAGGGTGTGTGCACAGCACCATGGACCAGTGCAACTGCAGGATCAGGACTCCAGGGTTCAAGCCCAATTCTTTCTGGGAAAATGAGGCTGATCCTGCCTGCCTATGGGAAGTCTGTGCCATTCAACAAGTTAATAACTGTGAAAGTGGAGACCCCCCCAACAGAGAATTGCAGTTCAGCCTGACAGCAACCTTGAAAGAGTTCCAAATCTTTTTGTTAGGAGAGATTTTCAACTGGACTAGAATCTTTTTAGCAAAAATAACCCATAGACAGTTAAAGTGAACACACATGCAGATACTAAGTGAGGGTTGCTGGTGTGAGCTGCTTTTATGAGGTCTCCATTGAGAACTACCTGAATGTGCTCTTTGGCAAGGGGCTGCCCTGGGGTGGAGGGCTGGTATTCCCTGCGGATGTAGCCTCCTGCCTTGCCTACTCCCCTCTTGGCTCCCAGCTGGTAAGATCTGTAGCTGTTAGAGAATTGAGCCCTTCCTGCCAGAGGTCTGCTGAGTTTGCCAACACAGGCATATCTTAAAATGTTTTATTCACTTTGTCTGTGACTGGGAAAGTTCATTTCATCCCTGGGAAACTACTTATCACGAGGCGGAGACCAGTGCGCCTGCTTGCTTTTTGCAGCACACCAGCAACATTACAGGACTCTGGTGGGAACTTACTAAAGAAAAAAAATTATAGCTACCGAGATATTTAGATCCTACAGAGATGGGTTGAATTCTTCTTCCAGAATTTAGAATTGATTTCAAAAATCAGGAATACAAATCTGAGTTTATGCAATGCTCAGATGTGAGTTAAAGAAATACAGGGAAGGGCCAGTGTGGTGGCTCACACCTATAATCCCAGCACTTTGGGAGGCCGAGATGTGCAGATCACTTGAGGTCAGGAGTTTGAGACCAGCCTGGCCAACATGGTGAAACCCTGTCTCTACTAAAAATACAAAAATTAGCTGGACGTGGTGGTGTGTGCCTGTAATCCCAACTACTTGGGAGGTTGAGGCAGGAGAATCACTTGAACCCAGGAGGCAGAGACTGCAGTGAGCCAAGTTTGTGTCACTGCACTCCAGTCTGAGTGACAGAGCAAGACTCTCTCTCTCAAAAAAAAAAAAAAAAAAAAGCAAAAAGCAATATAGGGAAAAAAGAATCAAGAACTCATTTTTTAATGTTTAAGTGCCAGAAATGATGGCAATTTGTAGAGGCCACCACCGTAGTTTCTCTTTCCTTTAGTCTTTCAGGGGGTCCTGTAAGCAAACCAGTTCCTCGAACAGGTAGGAAAGGTGCTTTCTGGAAAATGTAACTGGCCACATATGAACAAATAGTAACCCATTTTTCCCCACTCTGCTGTTTCCTGCCTAGATTCCTTTGTGGGAGGAGTCATCGGCCTCATTTTTGCATACATTTGCTACAGACAGCATTATCCGCCTCTGGCCAACACAGCTTGCCATAAACCCTACGTTAGTCTCCGAGTCCCAGCCTCACTGAAGAAAGAGGAGAGGCCCACAGCCGACAGCGCACCCAGCTTGCCTCTGGAGGGGATCACTGAAGGCCCCGTATGACTAGTGTCCTGGGAGGATGGACACTAAGCCCTGGGCACATCTGCCACCCTGACGTCATAACACAATAGAAATGGTTTTCTGTAGTGTATTTTTCATCAGTTGTTTCTCAAAGTCATCGTACGTCTGCTTCTGTTTCACTGATGGTGTTCCTGCTACTTTAAATAACTTTCAACATTCTTGAATTTGCAAGTGAAGGACACCAGGAACAATCTCTGAGAGATGCGAGGAAGAGGCCACGAAGGTGGGCTTTGGGGAGCTTGGCCGATTCGTCTATCTGAAATGTTTGCTGTAACAGCCACCTTCCTATGTTTTCATGGTTGTAAAACATAATAAAACCTCCCACCTCCAAGACTTGGTGTTGGCTGCCCAGTGCAACAAATCATTTGGAGATGCAGTGACCCAAAGCCAGCTCTGTCTGTAGGTCATTCCAGGTGCTGAGCTTGGAAGCAAAGGCTCAGAACCTTTCTGAGCCATCAGCTTCTCATACCTCATGTCTCTAAAATAGATTTGAAACTTTGAGTGACAGCTTGAGCATTGCCAGGGCTTTTGAATCATTGAATCTGGAAGCAAATAAAATTAATAACTTCATGCACAGATCTCCACCAAACACGATGAGCATGAAGGTGCATGAGAGCATGTGTGGGGGATGAGGTCAGTGCAGTTCCCTGGGGGTTCATGGGCACAAAATCCTTCCCATCTTTCAGTCTAAGTGTATGAACCCGTTCTGTAGCTCAACCTCACACAGTGAATTTTGAGGGGAGTGGGGCTTTACTTGGCTTTTCTACAAGAAGTGGTGTGACTCATCTCACAGATCAGAAACTTCTTGCCTGGGGCCCATCTCAAGGGAGTGGCTGGGTGGCCACTGGAGGTAAGAAGCAACCAGGCTGAGAGTGTTTCCCCTTTAGGATCTGGGTTTTGCAGAGCTCTGCTCTAAGGATTCTCTAAGTGGTGGTGTGTTCCTGTTCCTAGCTGGCAGGCAATGTTTCAGCATGATAGAACTCTGGTGGAAGGTGCAAGAACAGAATCAGGAATGTGCTGTGTCTCTCGCTTAGCTCTTTGCCTTCATCCAGTGCCTATTGGATGTACCATGTGGTTCTTCGGATTCCTGGGCCTGGGTGCTATGAGGTGCTGCATCTTTGCTATCCAGAGTGTCACTATGTTTTTTTTTTTTTTGAGATGGAGTCTCACTCTGTCGTCCAGACTGGAGTGCAGTGATGTGATCTTGGCTCACTGCAACCTCCGCCTCTGGGTTCGAGCTATTCTCATGCCTCAGCCTCCCAAGTAGCTAGGACTACAGGTGCCAGCCACCACGCCTGGCTAATTTTTGTATTTTTAGTAGACATGGGGTTTCACTACACTGGCCAGGCTGGTCTCAAACTCCTAGCTTCAAGTGATCTGCCCACCTAGGCCTCCCATAGTGCTGGGATTACAAGTGTGAGCCACTGAGTCCAGCCAAGAGTGTCGCTTTTGGGCAGTTAGCATAACAGACTGCATTTTGAGAGACCCGAGTGGCTGCCTAAAGTGTCAGCTGATCAACCCTGGGCTGGGTGTGCAAATTAGAAGCATCAGAATATCTTTAGTCAACCATTTCTGTTAAGCTCCATGGGCTTACCCTTGGAGTGCACGTACCACTGACCATGCTCCATGACCCCCAGTGTAGCCCTCTCCAGCCCTGGTCCTTCCAAACTGGCTTTGGCACAGAGTCATGTGATTGTCCCATGGATGGAGTAGCAGAGGGGGAGGGTTGAATTGACTTCCATCCAAAGTCAAGCCATTAATTTTTTAAAAAATTATAGCAGTTACATTGGCAAGCAACTTTGAAGATGAATGTGAGATATTTTAAGAAATAAATCATAGTAATTGAAAAGACATAATTTTAAATTCTGAGCTAAAATTCATATAAAATTAGAAAATTAAACAATAACTTAACTGAAAACTCTAATTTTCAAAAATAAAGCCCAAAATAGAAATGTAGGAAAAGAATCATTTGCTACTGTTAAAAAAAAAAAAACTCTCCTGATGTGGCCCATATTCTTATTTGATCCTAGTTTTATCTGAGTAGCAGAAAGCAGGAGGAAAGGAAAAGGGTTATACTTCAGTTAATGATGACTTAAAATTCTGGACCATAATGTGTAAATTTAATATAAATAATTTTATTTAAAGATAAATGGCCAGGAACTACTCTGCAAAGTAACAATAGAGTTATTAATGCTGATAATTACATGGAAAATTCTAAGACTGTCCACATAAAAGCTTTGATTAAAATATAATTAAAATTACAAATGATGTAATAATAGGAGGCCAATGGTAGGATGCTCAGGAGCCATAATGAACAGTGTAAGCCAGTTCACAAAAGGCAGGCATTTTTGCAGGGCCTTATGTTTTAATTTCATGCTCTATTAATGTGAAGTCACTATAACATCACAATGCACCAATTAAATGGTCATAATGAGAACATTTATTCCTCAACTCCTGTTTCTTTTTGGATGTGGGGTTCTTAACTCAGTCTTTTTAGCAAAGCATGTTGCACACAGTGTGAAGAACCCGAGCCCACCCTGGGAGCTGTGGGCTGCCAGGTTTTCTTCCTTCATTGAGTAAACTTACCCAAAATCCATGTTAGAGACCAGCAGCCACAAGCTCAGATAACTTCAGGTACTAGGAAGGGAATGCAGTGAATGAGGCAGGTGGGGGACATTAAGGAATAGTGGAGACTATGGAGGACTAAGAGCATACACCCCAGGAAAATGGTGCTGACCCTCTTTAGCTCCAGGTTGTTATTGCCAGTTAGAAAGGCAGGCCCAGTGTTGCCAGATCTTTTGATTTTTTTCAAGAGAAGTCAAGAATCTTTATTTTTATATGAGATTGTTTTAATTTTACCTTGGGCAACTATTTCCACTGAGACACCTTAGAATGCAACCAACAATACACCCCAGTGAAAGAAGCTTAATCAGTAGGGGTTCATTAAGATTAAAAATAATAAGAAATTGAGACATTGGTGGTCTCAAAGCCCCCAGCCCTTCCCATCCTCTTACTCCACCATCTTCAGTATGCCAGTGATTCTCTCCTCGTGATCACAAGGTTGCTGCAGCATCCCTAAGAATCACATCCTCATCCCATCATGCTCAAAGGCTGAAAGGAGGCCAGTCATGTAACAAGGTAACTCTACTAGTGGGTCTGGCTTTATCAGGGAGGAAAATGTTTCCCAGCATCCCTGAGAAAGATTTCCTTTACTTGCATTGGCTAGAACGATGTTGCATGTCCACCCCCAGAAGTCAGGGGGCTTGGAAGAGGGAGTATCCAGCATTTTCAGTCTCCTTGCAGGAGGCAGATTCTACCTGCTTGGGAAAAAAGTTAAAGAATGGCTTGGGTTGACAATGAGCAGCATCTATGCCAGCACCAAACTTGTTTAATTGAAACTCAGAAATGGCACTTTGGTCACATACAAATGTAGAGCAGGCTGTTTGCAGTCTCCTTTAGGGGTCACATGACTTCTTAGTGGGTTAGAATTTAAGCAGAAGAGCTGGCTCTTTTTTCAATCTATTTAGCCCTATTGAATGGTCCTCCTCCTAAAGAGCTTTTCTAACTAAAGCCATGGTGCTTGTAGTTTGGGCATACTCCATCTCCCTGAAGGTTCTGCCACATTCCCCTAAGCTTTATCTTTTTGAAGATACTGTTCTTTTTTTGAAGATACTTTTTTTGAAGATACAGTATCTTTTTGAAGATACTGTTCTTTTCCTTAAACTCACTGTTCTCTCACCTCCCATTACTTATGACTTAAGATATGTCCCATTCTTTCCGGTTTAGTACGAATGGGTCACATCCACAGTTATCTCCTTTCTCTTCACATCTGGAGTTGACCCCATTTGGGAAGGCTCTTCCTTCCTTGGAAAAAATCTTCACACACAGGGCTGGGTTTCCAGGGATGATGACTGGCAAACTCTCCCTCCCACTCCCCACCCAAGACTACTGGTCAAAAGGGAAATCCCCAGCCTAGGTGAGCCAATCTCAGTCTCACTCTTGGGAGCTAGAACAGAGCTGAGCTACCTTAATGGCAGCATCTTAGAGAAGAAAAACATAGGCCCCTACTTCCAGATACCTCAGAATGCCCCATTTCCTGCCTGCCCGAAATGGTTGCTCAGCTCTTCCTTCAGTACTGTGGGCCACCCAGAGCCTGTCAATGCATGCATTTCCCCCCACCAGCTAGAGTTGCTTTCTGTTTCTTACAACTGAAACATCTTCTAAAGAAGAGCTTTAATTTGATCAGTTTCAGTTCCCCAGATGCGGAAGAGTTATTTCCAAAGGTTTATAGAGCATTGCATTGATGACACCAGGCTTCAAAATTCCACTCCCACCTGTCAAAACCGAGCTTTCCAAAGGTTAGTTCATCCATCATGCAAACCCCATGTGGAAATTTCAGAGAATGCCTGGCAGGTAGTTAATCTAAACTGGCATGTTCCCCAAGTCTTTAGCATTTAATGATTCCAAATTCTGGCACACACACAAAACAAAACACCCAGCTATAGTAGCATTTCGAGGGAAGTGTGACACAGTGCTTGGATCTTGCTCTCTGTCCCCAGTTCAAAACAAATAAAAGCAAAACAACAGCAACAAAGCAAAACCACTTTCCTAAGTTTTAAAAAGTAAAAATAAATAAATAAATAAAATGCCAATTTCAGTGTGAAATTTACCATGAATTTTAAAGACATGTGCCTCTTTGGGGAGTATTTTTTCCCTGGCATGTGTGTTTGTGTTTATGCCTTTAGAACTTTGATGGACATGTCCTATCTCTTCTCAGCACACCATGTGCTTGGGGACATGTGTACCTGCTTTGGTCAAGAAGAATTGTTAATATATTAGAATACGGTTTTGATAGCCCCTGGCTATAACCAACCTAGGCCAAAGGAGTTCAGTCTCAATTAGGATAAATACTTTAATGTAATTTGCACTATTGCTGCTGTCTGCGAGTAGAGGAAATGAAGAACTAGAAATCCAGAAGCAGTTTTTGTGGGTGTGAAGGCAGAGGAAAAGAAGAGATGGCCTCACACCAGTGTTTCTCAAAGGGAATTTCACAGAACTGGTCCAGCTTCGTGAAAATAGATTCTAAATTCTCCTCTTACAGATCCAAATGTAAAATAGCACATTAAAGGCTCTGAAAAGTCCTGCAGTGAAGAAACTGTTTTTGTGAAACATGCCCCTTTTCATTCCTTGTTGACATCTTTTCATGCCAGTGCTTGCAGTGGTGCTGCCATGACTACTTGCCAGTGGATTCTGTAAATAATCAGGAATAATAATGCTCCCAGTGACAGACAATGAGTGTAATATCTTAACACAACGCATGCTGAGTGATGGGTGGTGTCTCTTCTTGCTATGTGGTGTCTCCTCTTTGCCCTGGAAAGATCCCCAGACTGACACATAACACAGTCACAGATGCCCTGGGGACGTCATACACTGCGATGCTAAATACCTGCTTTTGTCTACATACAGGGTGCTCTTCAAGGATGACATGAAGTGTGAGAAGCACTTAGCATGGGGCCAGGCAGCCCTGCTAACATCTCTGCCACTTAACCTTGAGCAAACTGCTTCACACTCATGAGCCTCAGTGTCTGCATCTGCAAAACAGGAATAACACCAACCTTATAGGACCTTATACAATGGTTTAGTGATTAAGAATGTATTAGGTTGGTTGGTGCAAAAGTAATTGCGGTTTTGCTGTTAACAGGAATGGTCAAAATACCAATTACCTTTGCAATAACATAATAAGATATCAGACCATGATAGTTGTGATTATCGCAGAATTCCTGGGGTATCTGAGAAATGAATAAAGTAAGCACCGGGCACTAAAACTCTCTTGTCTTAGTGTGTTTAGGCTGCTATGATATTCCGTTATATAAAATATCATAAACTGGTGGCTTATAAACAACACAAGTGTATTTCTTACAGTTCTGGAGGCTGGGAAGTCCAAAATCAAGGCACCTACAGAAGTAGCTTCTGGTGAGGCTGTGCTTCAGGGCTCATAAACCCCCGTCTTTTTACTATGTCCTCAAATGGTGGCAGGGGCAAGGGAACTAGTTGGGGGTCCCTCTTATAAGAGCACTAATCCCATTCATTAGAGTTGTCCCCTTATGACCTGATTACCTCCCAAAGGGCTCCACCTCTTAATACCATCACAATGGAAATTAGGATTTCGACATATGAATTTGGGGAGGACATAAACACTCAGTCTGTAGCATCTCTGAAGAGTAAATAGCAATTCTGATACGAGTAGGGAAATTTACTGGCAACACTGTTGTGGTAATCAGGTATTAAAACCCTAATTGAATTATAATCCCTCTGTTAATTGCTGCTGCTACCAGTAGGTAATAATACAATTTATTCTCTTAGGGAGCCAGATTCCCCCTATAAGAAGGTTGAATTAATAATACAGCAAAATTCACTGTGTTGATTTTTAGAAAAAATAATGTACCTGAGAGGTGTTCAATCTAAGTCAGATGATGCTCCAGGCACCAGCTATTTGGGAGAAAAGGGCCCACCTGAGCCCAGGGCAGGCCAGGACTAGCAGCTTTGGGGGTGCTAAGGAGTGAGAAGCCCCCATACACCAAGGCTCACTCCTTAGCAGGCCTCCTGAAAGAAGAGGAGCAGGAGAAGGGCAGGGAGAACCTCCAGATATCCAAGGAAGAGACTGAGCTAAGCTGATAGATACTTGAATTATGGGAGAAAAATGTGAAATTAGAAAAACCCATGAAAAGACCCAAAGGCTTGTGAACCTCTTAGGGATTACAGAATGTTTTCATTCACATGGAAACAAATTGGGTAAAAAGTGCTCGTATCTGTATACCAGGAGCCAGTGAGTACGCAGAGAGAGCTTCAGTGAAAGGGGAGTTTTAGAAAATGATGGACCCAGTTCAGATACCTCCTTGCACACATGTGCACACATGTGTGCACATGTACAGATACACACTAGAGAGTGTCTAAAGCTGAGTAGTTAGATAGCTCTCCCTAGGTCATAGAAACTGTGTCTCACTTGGACTTGCCCTTGCCTGAAGCAGACTTTGTAGAACATTCCGATCTTCAGCTGGTTATCCTGGCCTCCCAGTCAGCCCTATATCTATACCTTGGAGCTCAAGAAAGATCCCTTCCAGGCACATTGGCTCACACTTGTAATCCTAGCACTTTAGGAGGTGGAGGCAGGAGGATCACTTGAGGCCAGGAGTTCAAGTGATGAGGCCATTTTGTAGAGATGGTGTCTCACTATGTTGTCCAGGCTGGAGAATCACTTGAGGCCAGGAGCTTGAGGCTGCAGTGAGCTATGATCGTGTCACTATACTTGAGCTTAGGTGACAGAGAGAGACCCTATCTCTAAAAACAAACAGAAAAGAACGATCCTTGAAGTCACATTCACTGCTGATAGCTAGAGGGGGAGCCCCCAAGCCAAAGCAGGGGCTGCCTTTTGGGGTTGACCTGATGAATATCATCAAAATAGAGTGGCTTTCCACCCTCATAACGGACAAGAGTAAACTCCACTGTGCTTGGGTTCAAAGCCAGCTCAGATACTTCCTTGAGCAAGTTACAAACGTTTCGAAGATTCAGTGTTCTCATGTGTAAGCTGTTTTGTGAGGATTAAATGAAGAAGGTGTGTACAGAAAGTGCTTAGTATAGGGCTTGGTACACAGCAAGTGCTCAATAAATGTTAGCTCTTGTGATTGGTCAGAGTGATCTGTCACTGAGTTGTGAGGGCTGTTCTACGTGAATGCATTTCCCAGAAGAGTCGGGTCTTGAGCCTCTCTCACATGCTGACCATTTTGTTTAAAATCTTTGATAGATGAATTCTACACTCCCTGGCCTTCCTTGTCCAGAGGCTTCTTTCTAAGAACTCAGTGTCAGGATTTTGAGTAGCACTGGATATTCTGTGTCCAGAGTAATAATGGGATCATTCATACAATTTCCACCACTTTACAGATGAACGAACTGGGGATCAGAGAAGGCAAGCCACTGCCCAAGCTCACACAGCTTGTCAGAACAAGACAATAGCATCCAGGCCTATGTACAGCAGAGCCCTTGCTTCTTTGGCTCTGCTGAAGCTCGTGTATCTGTGGTGTAAGTTTGCTGTCTCCTGTGCCAATGTCAGGAGGATGGGCTGATCTCCTGGGGACGAGAAAACCCCTCAGATTCCAGGAGGAGCGGAGAAAACAGAGGTGGCCTGGAGGCCACAGGAGAGTCCCAAGAGCGAGGCCAGCAAGTGCTTTCTTCCCCTAGATGCTCTGTGTCCTCTGAGTTGCCAAACAGACTTCCAGAGGGGTTGACTGCAGGCCCCAAACCAAAGAGCGGCTGGGAAGCAGTCTCTCAGGGAACTGGGGTCTCGCCATGTCAAGAGCAGGCCAGGACTCCTCAGCACAGAAGCTGGGGATCTTGGGTCTCCAGATCAGCCTGAAAATCTGCACTTGGGAAACGCCATCTGGCTAGGGGCACCTACATGCTGCTGCGACGGGGGAATCCTGCTGCTCTCTTCTCTCACAAGGTGGTGCCATCTGCCTTGTTACTGCTCCTTAGGACAAGCCTGACTGCTCTCCCTGCACCTCTGGCCATTGAGAATCCAGTTGCTCCATTGTGGTAGAAAATCATGGATGTTCAGAGGGAAACCTGGTTTCTGGAGAGCCTGGTGCCACATGACAAGGAGCCATGTGGCAAGGGCAGGGAGGTACAGGAGTGGGAGACATAGGTGTGGCTTAGGACAAAATATGGCCTGAGGCTCACATATTATAAAACCCTCTTTGCTCTGCCTGTCTCTTTGAATTGTGGCCAGTTTCACATGGGAAGCAACGGAGAGGGACAGAGAGACAGCAGGTGAGGCCCAGGGCTCTGCGTTCCCATCCCCAGCAGTCACCAGCTTGTGGCCTTGCAGGTGTCACTCCCTTCTGTAGACTCAACTTTGTGCAGTGACATGCAGGGGCTAGACAGGTGCCACCTCATGCTCCTCCTGGCACAGTGGTCACCTGAGGCTGAGTGATTTGGGAGTCTATGGCAAAGCGTCCCACCTTGGAGATGTGGAGGAGAAGGCAGGCAGAGTGCTGTTCATTCAAGTTCTTTCCTTTTTTAATCTAATGGCGGGAAAGGGCTTTATTAATTCAAACAAAGGGATGCCATACAACTTGCCAATGATACTGTGGGGTGATGGCATTGGGTTCCACCTGTTCTTCCATTCTGGGGACAGGCCATGAGGACTGGCTGCTCTGGGAGACCCTCTGAGCTGAGAGAGAGGAAGAAATAGCAATGATAATAGCTGCCCCTATATACTACTCTCTTTCTATCTATATCTATCTATATCTATATCTATATCTATATCTATATATCTATATAATCACCTCTGGGACTTTCCTGTGGCCTCCAGGCCATCTGTGCTATCTATTTATCTATCAATTATATATTATATATACTATAGTATATATATTATATAATATATTTTAATTTAATTTAATATTATAATTATATATAGACATATATATAAACTAGCTACTGAGTGTTCACTCTGTGTCCAGGGCTGCAGCATGTGCTTATATCAGGTTCTCAGGCACTCAGCACAGCATTGTGAGAAAGACGCTTTTGTTGCCCCTGTGAAACCAGCCTGGCCCACATAGAGAAATGTCATGGGCCAGATGAGAACAAAGAGACACACAGAGGTTTAGAACCTTGACCAGTGAGCAGAGAACGGGGATTTGAATCCTGCAATCTCTCTGCAGAGCGTGCACATTTAACACCACATTTAACACAGTTCCGGCTTGCCGTGAATTTGGTTGTTCTTCCTGCCTGGGGTGGTCAATTTCCAAGCCTTTCCAGATGGAATTCTGCAGCGCAAAGCTGTGTGCTCCCTGTGCAGAACCTTGTCAGAGCAGAGAAAGATGACTGATGTCCATCTACATTTTTATCTTTGAAACATTGCTGAAATCTATCCCTCTTCTACTGTCTCCAATTTCCTCAGTCCTTACGGGTGGTCTATGACTGTACTATCATTGCAGTGGATGCAGGAGGAGTGGATATAAACACATGTTCAGCCTGCTGTGAATCGCTGCAGTGGCTATTTTGTTTCTTAAACGGAAGTAATGAGGCATCTATTCCCTGTGTGCCATGTGCCCGTTGAGTGGGGGACATCTGTTTTGAGTTGTCTGTGTCGCCGGCATTAGAATGGAACCTGGCACACAATAAGAGACTCAATTAGTATTTGTGAATGAATGAAAATTAAGAAACAGAAGAGAGCCTTGTTCCTTCCTTGTGTCTCTTTCTTTTGTTGGAATCTCATTACTAGATTATTGTTCCAGAAACATGCTCTAAGGACAGGCATGTGCAGGCAGAATGGAACTGGGAATGTAAATGGGAAGCTTGAACCTGGAAAGTCACAAGGGGGAATGGAGATTTGTGGAGAAGTGGGGGCTGGGAGAGCAGCAGCCCACACTGAAGATCTAAGCTGGGGACCAGGAGAGCCAGCTGAGAGCTTTCTAGGCTGCAGCTGAGCACCCTGACTGTGGGCCTCCAGGCCTCCAGGTCACCACCCTGTAGTGAGATCGGAGCAGGTGGGAGCGCAGGTGCTGGGCCCAGTGGACATCGAGGTGCACAGGTGGCCAGTGAATGTGGGGTCCATGGGGGCAGAGGGAAGCCCTAGGATGCTGCAGAAGCCCAAGGCCAGCCAAAACCGGCTCTGGGAAGAAGAGGAGGCAGCTGCCATAGGTGAAGGCTCAGGAGAGCACTCAGAGATGGTGACTGAAGGCCTGATTGCTTCTGCTTCCTCTGCCCAGAACCCCTGAATTTCAGGAAACAGAGGATGGAAGGACATAGAGACTCTGGGAGATGAGAGTTTCTGCAGTCTGGGACTTACTGCGTGCGTTTCCTCTGTGTGCCTGCTGTGCAGCCAGCTCCCTCCTCTCCGTGCCCTGTGCGGGTGCCCACAGAGGTGGCATGCCCTCCCAACTCCAGCACAACTGCCGTCTCAATAGTCCCCCACGGAAGAGGCTGAGATCCTGCCTCGGGGCACGCTGAGGGGTCCACTTCACCTTCCTGACCACCCTGCCAGCCTGGACTCCCCAACCCCATTTCCAACCTCCGCACACTCCCGGCCTAGAATGGGACTTCCTGGGAGCCTGACTAACAGGCTGGACTGGGAGGGCTTGGTTGGAACCTCAGCTCAGGAGGACCCCCTGGTATCTGCCTTGGGTGGGAGCCCATCTCTTGATGGACAGCTGATCCTGCGTCCTCAGCAGTGACCTGAGCAGCTAGTCAGGGGAAGTGCCTCAGCAAACTAGGCCACTGCCAAGTGGCATCAAGATCCAAAGCAGCCCCACCCAGGGGCTTCAGGTTGTTAAATTACATTTAGCCTAAAGCTGCCTCCTTACATATTTTAAGTTCAGCCTAAAGGTTTCTCCATGCAGAGTGAACTGTTGCCTAACTGAAGGTATAAGCAGACTATATAACCTGCTCTTTTGTCAATCACAGAGTTCAGCCAATGACAGGCAGCCAACTGCTCAAACCATGTTCAAATAAGGCAAACACCGAGAGCTGTAACTCATCGGCTATTTCTGTATCGCACTTTTCTTTTCTGGACATCATTTTCATATTTTTGTCCATGAGTCTTCTTCCACCACGTGGCTGTGCTGGGGCTTCTGTGAATCTGCCATGATTCTGGGGGCTGCCCGATTCGCAAATCATTCTTTGCTCAGTTAAACTCTGTTAAATCGAATTTGTCTAAGGTTTTTCTCTACATAAGGTTAAGACATAACCTGTGTGTGACCCAGGATCAACTGTGGACTGTGATGTGGCGGGCTGCAGGGGTGTGTTGTTCCCTTTCTTGCAGAGGCTGTGTTCTGAAAGTTGGGTTCTCAGGTTGCCTGCACACAGGTGCCTTAGTGTCCTCATTCATGTGATTATCGAGTCCCAGATACCACCCCAGAGCTACTGAATTAGACTCTGGGGATCAGAACTGGGACTCTGTGTTGAGCACTCACCCACACAGATCTCAGGCTCACCTGGTGTGGGAGCTTCTGCCCCCTGTTCTGCCTGGTGGACACAGGGCAGAAGAGATAGTTTTACCAGGCTGTTCTTGGGGTGTTCTATCTTGGAAAGGGGCATCTCAGGAAATGATGACATTGCTTTATGTTTGGTTGACATTTCACAGTCAGTGTGATGTGCATTCTGGGACTACTATCAATTCACCTGGTTAAACCCCCGCCCTAGGGACCTGCTTTGATTGGTCCTTTTCCTGATTCTCTTTTTCTAATTTATCAGCAACCCCTCTGGCTCCTACCTTCAAAGTGGACTCCACACCTAACCACTCCCCTCAGCTCAGTGAGGCCACCGCAGAACACCCCTGTTGTCACCCCTGCTCACCTGAGCTGCTGGGATGCCTCTCACCCATCAGTGCCACATTCGCTTCCCCCAAATCCACCTTCCACTCCAGCCCAAGGGTGTATGTGTGTGTTCCTTTTTTATTAAGGCAGTTTTCAGGGAACATTTTTCACTTACTTTAAGTGTATGGTGTTTGAATTGTGATTGTTGTATTTACCTATGTAGCTACCAAGACGGAAGGCAGTTCTCATCCTCAAAGCTGCCTTTTGCTTTTTTGCTCTCCATCCCTGGACCCAGGCAGCAGCCCTAGATCTGTTTTCTGCTATCTGATTTTCACTTTTTCTAGGATATGTGATGGTTAATACTGAGTGTCAACCTGATTGGATTGAAGGATGCAAAGTATTGGTCCTGGGTGTGTCTGTGAGGTGTTGCCAAATATAAATATATAATATATATTATATGTAAATATATAATATATATAATTATGTATATTTATTATATAGAATGCATATATTTTATATATATTTTTCATGTATACATTTACATTATATATAATATATGATAAATATATATAATATGTAAATATATATTATATATATTCATTTATTATATATAATATATGTTGATTATATGTTTATTATATAATATATATGTACATATATTTTATATATAATTATATATATATTTTTACATATATATATATATCCGATTGGTTCTGTCCCCCTAAAGAACCCTGACTAATACATAACTGTGTAACCACCAAGACAGAAAACACTTCCCTCATCCTCAAAGCTGCCATTTGCTCCTTTGCTCTCCATCCCTGGCTCCAGGCAACCCTAGATCTGCTTTCTGCTGTCTGATTTTTGCTTTTTCTAGGATGTCATATAAATACAATCATACAAGATGTCATCCTTGGGTTTGGATTTTTTTTTTCATCTAAGATTAATCCACATCATTGTATATTTTCATCTGGGCTCTCTCTCTCTTTTTATATCAAACTGTTACAAAACTGGCAGGTTCACGAGCCCACTGTGCAGCAAAGTGCCAATATACTCAGACAGCATGGTTTGCAGCAGAGAAAGAGTTTAATCATTGCAAGGGCTCTGAACAAGGAAATGGGAGGAATTCTCAGCCTCAAATCTGTTTGCGGAGGGGTTCTAGGCAAGAGTTTTTAGGAGGATTGTGGAGGGTGAGGGGCTGGAAAATACAGGGTCATCAATTGGTCCGGTAAGGGAGTGAAATTATCAGGATGTAGAAACTGTGTCTTCCATGAGTGGGCCCTTCAGAGCAAGGGGATGGATAGTTTTATTAGTTTGCAGAATCTAAAGGAGAAACACTTAGATTTTACCATAGAGCAAAGAGCTTTGTGACGAGGGCTACCTTATCCTGGAGTCGTGAACAAACTGGCTTAGTAATTTCTGCTGACTGTGTTGCTAGCCTAGTTGAATTTTACTTTTTTCCTTTAATTAATTTTATCTTTTATTATTATTATACTTTAAGTTCTAGGGTACATGTGCAGAACGTGCAGGTTTGTTATATAGATACACATGTGCCATGGTGGTTTGCTGCACCCACCAACCCATCATCTACATTAGGTATTTCTCCTAATGCTATCCCTCCCCTAGTCCCCACCCCCAAACAGGCCCTGGTGTGTGATGTTCCCCTCCCTGTGTCCATGTATTTTCATTGTTCGATTCTCACTCATGAGTTAGAACATGCGGTGTTTGTTTTTTTGTTCTTGTGTTAGTTTGCTGAGAATAATGATTTCCAGCTTCATACATGTCCCTGCAAAGGACGTGAACTCATCCTTTTTTATGGCTGCATAGTATGCCATGGTATATATGTGCCACATTTTGTTTAACCAGTCTGTCATTGTTGGACATTTTGGTTGGTTCCAAGTCTTTGTTATTGTGCACAGTGCTGCAATAAACATTTGCGTGCATGTGTCTTTATAGTAGAATGATTTATAATCCTTTGGGGATATATCCAGTAATGGGATTGCTGGGTCAAATGATATTTCTGGTTCTAGATCCTTGAGGAATCACCACACTGTCTTCCACAATGGTTGAACTAATTTACACTCCCACCAACAGTGTAAAAGGCTTTTAATCAATTTTATAAAGATTTTTAGGGATGATTTCAAAACTAGCTGAGCAATTTCTGACCGCCCTTGTGTGCGTCTGCCTGGAAAGCTCTCCCTCACCTAGTTCTTTCTCCTCCTTCAGGCCTCAGCCTTGATGCCACCTCCTAAGTACTGACCTCACTGTGATGGCACCCCCTCTCCCCCAACACACACAATTATATTTCATAGTATTTTCCTAAGTTCCTTCCTGTCACATTATATTGTTCATATTATGGATTGAATTGTCCCTGCCCCCAAAATTTGTATGTTGAAGTCCTAACCTTCAGTACCTCAGAATGTGACCTTATTTAGAGACAAGGCCTTTACAGAGGTAATCAAGTGAACATGAGGTCATTAGGGTAGGCCCTCACCCAATATGACTGACATCCTTATTCAGAAGAGAAGGTTTAGACACAGATCTACACAGAAGGATGGTGAAGATGGCCATCTACAAGCCAGGGAGTGAGGCCTAGGACAGATTCATTCTCCTCACAGCCCCCAGAAGGAATCAGCCCTGCTGACACTTTGATTTTGAACTTCCAGCTCCCGAATGGTGAGACAATACTTTTCTGTCGTTTAAACCACCCAGTTTGTGGCACTTTGTTACGGCAGCCCTACTGTACTAATACATACATATTTTTTCCTTTCTGCCCTGTCTAGAGGGTAGACTTCGTCATGGAAGCAGGGATCCCCTCTGTCTCATTCACAGCCCTGTCCCCAGTATTAATGTTACTGCATTAATGAATGGGTACATCCTTTATTTTGTTGTTGCCATTATCCCTTATAAGGTTGGCTCACCAAGTTTAGGTTCCTTAATCAAGTTCATGGCTAAAAGAGAGAGAACTCTCGATTCTTGGGGCCTATCATTCTAATGATGCCAGAGTTCCTTGAGGGCTTTCTTATATTAGATAAAAATCTGGAAACAAATTCTGTCTTTTCCTTCTTACAGGAGACATAAGGCTTGTTCTTCCAAAAGTGTTTCAGGAAGTTCAAAGTTATCTTACTTGGGCTGTGGGGAGAGAAGCAAAAACAACAACAACAAAAAATCAACCAAACTGCAGATACCTTGAGAGACATTATTTCCAGTAAACAAAGCAAATCAACAAACTAAACAAAAACCTTCTTTTTTTTTTTTTCCTTTTAACCTAAGTATTGGCTATCATACTCATTTATAAAGCACACATCCCAATCCAATCTCATATGATATAATTTATTCCAATGTGACTTACAAAGATCTTTCAAGAAGCTGACAATTGCATACTCAGAGCTGTAGGCCCATTGATTAACACACATCTGCAAACTAAGAGGCATTTGCCAGAATGGCCAGAAAAAGTAGGCCATGATAGCTTTTAAACCAACCCCAGAAAGGCTATGAGAGACCAAATGCATGCAGAGGAGTGTCTGGGGATGGAGGGTGAGCAACGGATAGTAAATATATTACTTCTTTGAGTGGCCAGATACCTTGAAGCAGGTTTACAATATGATAGCCCACTCAATGAAATTGTTTCTTTTCCCCCCAAGGGGCCTAAGTAGTATAGCTGTTACTTTAATTTGAAATGAGTTGAGTTTGGGGAATGATAGTCAGCATATTTAATGTACAGCTGATCACTGGTGCATTCTAACTCTGGCTGTGTTCTCTTTTATGGTTTCGTCTTGGTCTCTATGTCCTTGGAGTGTCTTTTCTGTATCTCTGTACATCACTGTATGTCTATGACTTCTCTGCTCATTCTTCGGCCAGCACCTCTCTGCCTCTCCGTGTGTCTCTTGCTCCTCTTTCTCTGTCGACCTGTCATATTATCAGGCTGCCTGTTTGGCTGCAGTGGAACTCCATCAGCCTCCCCTACAGGAGAGCAGAGCTCTTTTGTGGAACAAAATAGCATTCAGGACAGAGAAAAATCTCTTTTAAGTGTGCAAATGCTGTCTCATTATCCTGAGACTGAAGGGAGGAACCTCTCAAGCTTTGTCATTTCAGTAAGAAAGAAAGACCTTTGAAATCTTTACAATTATCTTCACACTCATGTCTCCTTGTCCTCCACACCAGCTAAAAGATGGGTAAATAGTGCTGAATGCTCATCGGCTGGTCCGTGGGCAGGATCATTTATTGAAATATTAATTCAGGTTCCATCTTTGCTGCTGAAAGAGAATCAAAAAGAATGAGAGGCTTTGTTGTCCTGTGCTCTGGGTCTCTCCCTCTCCCAGGCCCTCAGCTGGGCAAGGAAGTAGGGAGGGCCTATTATACTATATATACATATACATGTTTTTACACACACCCACACACACACACGTATGTGTATGTGTATATATATATATATACATATATAAATACATAAGCTTAATCTCTTCTCTTAGTTGAAAAAGTATAGCTGAGTGGGTGAGAGGAGTAACAGCTCTAGAATTATTCAAATCTTAGCTCAAACCCAGCTTCATACCCATAGATTTATATTCCAGCTGTACTATGTGGCCTTGGGTGAGTTACCTAGATTCTCTTACCCTCAGTTTGTTCATCTGTGACATGGTGATAACGAGGAAGTTACTATGAAAATTAAATAAATCAATTCATGTAAAATATCTAGAAAAAGTGCTTGGTCCCTGACAAGTATCTGAGAAACTGGCTCCTATTTTCACTATTACTTACTGACTAATCTTGGAGAAAGAAACTTGTTAGTGATTATCCACCATAAAGCTTTGAACTAGATGACTTCTAAAGTTCTATACTTCTCTAAATACCATGGACACAGGTCTCTCATAAGGCCTTATTTTCTTCTCTACTTTTGACTAACAATGGGTAAAAGCCCTGATTGGAAATTGGACTGATAATTCAGTGTCTTAACACTTTAAAGAGAAAGATCAAGGGCTCACAGAAGACAGACCAGTGATCTGAATCATGTGGCAAAGAGCACATAGGGTGAGGTTGGGGTTAGATATACTGTAGCATTATTAGCACAGTTCACAAACTCTTCTTCCTTTCGGACACTGGCAGCCCCAGAAGGGAATACAATTTACCTCCAAGGGTGACTAAGTGGACAAATAAACAAGGAAGAAAAAAGTGAAGACACTGAAACAAAAAAGTTGGCTTATCTGACTTATAAAATAATTTGCTGGAAGGTGACTGATGCCTTCACAAAGCCTTGCACTTGCATGAACTCCAGGTTGCTGTTGGGAGGAGCATGTTCATCTTTTGACTCCTTGGGAGAGATAAGGGGCAAGGGCTTCAAATCAGCCTAGAGTTTAAGACTGAGCTATTTTAAATAGTGGGTGGAAGGAACGGTAGCTGTCTTGAATACGCAGAATGTCTTGACTGATCACTATCTGCAGGGCAGACTTTCAATCCTTGTAATCCCTTCGAGATGGACTCCACAAGCACTACTGGGTGGTGGATCCAAGATGGTTCTGTGATCCTAGAGAAGCTTCATCTGTAAAATGGTAGCAATACCTGCCCTACCTAACTCACAGGGTGTCTGTCAGACTCACAGAAAACAAGTGAATGCTTGGGAACCTGACCAGTTGTAATGGCACAAACGGGAAAATGCTTCCCATTCTCTTTCTTTTTCTCTCTCACTCATGTACGCCCCCATATCTGTAGTCAGGCATTTGTGGCATGAACAGCTTGGTTAGGAGTAGAGTGGACAGTGATGAGCAGGGTGTGGAAGTTAAAATGGCACCTTTGCAAATTCCAGCCAAGCCTATGGCCAATAGCCAGGCCTGCTCTCTTCCACGTGACACTGGCCTGCTGATGAGAGTCACAAGACCCCCTTGCTTTGTAAACATCATCCAAAATTATTCCATCAGTTGAAATCACGATCTGGTGGGGTCTTCTCTCATGGGAACCTCTGCTCAGAGAGGGAATTGCTGTGAGTCAGCAGAAATGACTAACAGAGTTTCCAGAGAGAAGACACTGCCAGTTCATGGCTTCTTAAGTAAATAAATACACCAGTTAAAAGGCTCTTGTCTTCTCTCTATGACTTTCAGAACAACTTCTCCCAGTTGTCTGACATGAAGAGTAATAGAACACTTGGGAGAAGTATCAACATAATTAATAAACTTAGGCATAATGATCCCTGATACTTTTAATAAAACATAAAATAACCAAGAAATGTCTACCACTTTATAAGTTCACACTGGAAACACATCTGATATAAATAATGAGTCAGAACAGTGGTTTCACTATTAAAAGTCAGCAGGTTTTACCATTAAAAGTCAGCAAAGAAAACATGAAAACTTACAGGCTGAAAGAATAATTAAAGACGATCACGATAGATTTTAAGCATTATTAGTCCTCAAAGCATCTGACTGGCTGATGATGAAGACGAATTTATTCTAATTGTCCTTGATAATCTCATGCTTTTTAAATCTCATGGCAAGATCAACTTGGGAGCCGTAGTCCTCAACAATGGGCATGGCAGAATGATGGCTAGTAAGTGCAGAGCCCTAATCCATTACCGAATCTGTTAGTCTGCATGGATACATGTGGGATGATGACTACTGAAGCCACTATTTAGCCTTGTATCTAGGAGTTCCTTGCCATCTGTAAACCCTAACCCCTCCCTTCAGGCAGTTTTTATAACCTAAGGTGGTTACCTATTTTTGTTTGCTGTCCTACATCCCTGGCCCCTTGATAGAATTCAACTGTTCTTTGAGAACATTCAGTCTTCCCCTGCTCAAGTGGTCAATGTGACCCCACCTTAGCTTCAGAGATAAGCATGTGACTCTGCTTGGCCAGTGAGAATATCACATCTCTCTAACCATAGTGATTGGTTCAGGAATGAACATGTGACCCATGGCTGACCAATCAGAGCTACTGAGACTCAATTCAATGGTTTCAATTGGAACCATTGAAAAAGAGGAACTCTCTTTTGGTTAGGGTTTCTATGAGGGTGGAATAGGGAACCTGGACAGCTGCAGCCATCTTACTTCAGAAGGTGGGCATCTGCTTCTGGGTGAATCTGAACCCCAGGCAGTGGAATCAGAGGCAAAACATAGAGGGAGTGAACTCCTGACATCACTTGGGTTCTGAACCCACTGTGCCCCAAACCAGCCCTGCCCTAGGCTTTTCAGGTACTTGAGCCAATCCATTCTCTTTTCCTCTTCAACAAGGTTTGGTTAGAGTTTGCACCCCACACGACTGAACAGAATGGACATTATTCTCAGCAAGGGACAGTAACCATGAGTCCAGGTCCTAAACAGAGGTGGGGCTCACTTCCTCCCTTCTCACTGGTTTCCTTCCTCCTGAGTGGGGTCTATCTGAGCCTGGCATTTCCTTCCTGGCAGTTTCATTTGCTCCTGGCCAGTTCCCTCGCTCACCATCAGCCCTCGGGCCAGCTCTGACACTCAGTTTGTCCAGCTAATGTTAGGAACCTGTAAAGTGGAACTCTATGGTACTCAACTTTCTTTCTCATTGGCACGCTGTTTTTCTATCCCGGGTGATGCAGGCTGAATGCAAAGCGGCAAGATGTGCTGGTTTGAATCCCACAACCTTCCTTCATCAGCCTGAGTGTTTGTGTACATACAGCTGGGCTGCAATGTCGGTTTCTGTCTGATGGCTCAGAGCCACAACTTTACCCTGTTATTGATGTCCATTATGTCATTTTAGAAAATGTAGGGATGTGGCTGTCCAACTTATCCAAATATCTGTATATAAGTAAATAAATGTACATTTAACTCCATTGTAACTTTGATGTGATCTAAGGGAAAAATTAGGTCTTTGTGTTTTCCAATGGAAATAAGAAGAAAGTAGGTTAATACACCATCAGTATCACAAGCAATAATGAAACACATTAAATATCATTTGTAAATTATTTTTGCAATTACAATGTCAGTTTTCCATGAAAAATTGTAGCAACTGCCTTCTCTCGCAAATAACATATTCACCTGCAGGCAGATGGGGAGTTTCTAAGATCCCAGCTTATGTTTCTGAGAATAGAAGTACCACAATTTAGTGGGCAAGGAAGTTACTAAGCTTGGTGTGTCCTCGAAGGCCACGTCTGCACTGTGTATGATGATGTGGAGGCTTTGGGCACCCATCAGCAAATTTTATGTTAATAATTTCTTTTCTTCTATCAGCCGCTAAGACCAAAAAAGTTTGTCATCTGAATTTGACCAAGTAATCATCCTGACTCTCAGCTCCATTTTGTCCTCTGAAGAAAGCAATTGTGTCATGAAATGAAAAGGTGAGGTCTAGCTCCAGTAGACCAGAAATGGCATTCTGGAAAAAGTAAGACCCCAAAGATAACTTTTTACCATGATTTCATAGGCAAGTAGGACCTGAGATTTTTTTTTTTTAATGGAGCAAGAAAGCAATGCTTGTGAGGAGCAGATCTGAGTCTAGTACTACCACAGAGATTGTAGAGACTTGTGGAGGCGTGTGATGGTGTTTCTGAACAGTGTTTTAAATTGTGTATGTTTTGTAATAGAGAGAAAGGAGGGGAGAGAAAGGAAAGAAGAAACAGAGAAGAAGGAAGGAAGAATGGAGGAAATTTGTTTTTTTAATCAGAGAAATGAGAGCAAAAAAGAAACAAACCCAGAGAGTCAGCATTGTATTGCAGTATTATTGACTGGTGTCACACCTGCTGCTCGTGCAAAGAGACCACCAGGCAGGCTTTGTGTGGGCAACAAGGCCGTTTATTTTGCGCTTGGGTGCAAGCGGGCCAAGTCCGAGAAAGGCGTTAGGCAAAGGGGGTAGGAGAGGGGATTGGTTATATAGGTTGGAGCAAATGGTCAGCTAAAAGTGGTAATCTATCTTAGGGAGGGGGAGGACATCACGGGATACATGATATCAAGGGTAGGGGTCGGTAATCTATCTTAGGGAAAGGAAGGGTGTCAAGGGATGCGTGATCACAAGGTAGGGGCCGTTTACTACAAACAGGCATAATCATAAGGGTGGAGAGTATGATCACAAGGGTAGGGGTCATTTATTACAAACAGGCATGATCATAAGGGTGGGGAGTATAGGTTGCAGTCAGAGGGGAGGGTGCAGTAGATTACCTAATTACAGGGGTGGGAGTCTTGAGAGACCCAATGTCTGGGGGGATATTTTTGCAAGGCTGAACAGGAATAATGGATGCAGGTTGCAGAGCAATTCGTTGAGGCAGGAACAAGTTGTTTTACTTCTTTCTGTGGCCAGCCGGTTACTTGTGATTGCTTCAGATTTTCTGGTTTCTGAAGACCATCCAGAGGTGTATATGCGGGTCACCAAGGCTAAAATGGTCAAGCCTAGACTTGGAGGCCTAACAGCTAGAGATAAGGACACTTGGGGTTTGACAGGTCTTCGGGAGTGGCTGCTGGGTTTGGGTATAGTATAATGTATCAAGAGCTATCATGTGCAAAGCTGAGTAGGCTTATTTCTTGCATGGCAGAAGGAAGGATTAGAACCAATGAGTAGGAAAGAGGCTTTGGTTCAGTTTTAAGAACTTTCTTAATAGAGAAATGGGCTTGACAGTGGATAGTGAGTTCCTTGTCTGGAGACTTTCCAGCAGAGACCAAACACATATAGGATATGTTGACAAGGGAATTTAAACATTGAGGAAAATGTTAGACTAACTACTTAGATTCTCTGTTTCACATTTGACTCTTGGAAATTAAGCAGTCATCTTAATAGAATACCTGAAAGAATCTTGAGCCATTGGGAACAAATGACCCTTAGACTCATGCAGAGTTCAGAAAAGGAAAAAACTATGGCAGCAACAACAAAGCACAAACCAAGTTAACACTTTGCAGCAATGAGGCAATTACTTCCCTCTGAAAACTCCACAGGGAACAACAGTAGGTAAAAGTTAAATCACAAGCACTTCCCCTCATTATCTAGGAAATAACTTGAGCCAGCCCTTCTAATTTGCATCTGTAAGCAGCCCTGTGCTGTCAGTTCTGGATAACTCTCAGAACCTAGTAAGATGATTATAAAAGATGCCCAATGCCATGGTCATTGTTGGCCAGAACACTGCCACCCACAAAATGACATGAGTAAGAGGCACTGCAGAAGCCACTTAAACTGCAAGACATACAGCATAATAACACTCGGAGCTATTGTGTAGTTCCGCAATTCAGTGAGCTTCAGCATATTCTGAGAATGAATAAGCATCCGTCTTATGGTTAGAGTTGCGTTGGCACCTAACTTTCCATGTAAAGAGCCTTCTGTGTGGGAGGGATTTAAAATAAAGGCTTACATTTGCATTGACCACATTTTTATGAAGCTAAGCAAAGTCTAAGCTACTGCTTAAACATTCTAATGGAAAACTTTTTCTCCTCCCACCTGTTCTGGAGAGAATATATGCTGTGGACTCGTTGACGGCCACTTTCTTCAGGCTGTGCTAGGTGGCTATTTGTAAAATCATAGTTGCAGAATGTTAGGTCACTTTTTAATGTGCTTACTAAAGCCAAGGAAATAATTTGGCATAACTCCCCAAGCATAACAGAGAAAACCAAGGCATCATTCAAGTAAGAGTCTCAATTTTGCATTTCTCTACTTTCTTCTGGGAGCTTGTCAATATTTGCTATGTGTTTTCTCACTCTTTTATTTGGAAATCACTATAGGTATGGGTTGGGGAAGTGAGGATGAAAGATACTGTCAAAAAGTTCCTAGGGGCTGAAAAGGATAGGCACATCAAGTCCCTGGAAGGAATTCATCAAGGATTAATTATGTTCATGTGTCATGGGTGAGAAGCTTTTCTTCTCTCATCCAAGCAAGCCCAGCCTTTGGCTTTTCCAAGGCAGAGGCTGTCTGCTGGCCTCTAAGAACGTTCTTTAAACATCTAATTAATTAGCTGTTCAGCACATTAAGTGAGAAATAAACATGAGTGACTTCATATTCAGAGAGTTTGACAGGGATAAAATCAATTGCTAACTGAGAATAGGAATTTGGAAAAGAGACAAAAATATACCTAAGAATTTAGGTTTTGAGTTTCTGTTTTTATAGCCTAATTTTTCTTTTGGTTGTATAGACTATACTTTCTTGGCCTGTATAGTAATTTTTAACTGGGTGCTGAACACTGTAAATTCTACTTTGTTGAGTATTTGGATTTTGCTGCCTTCCTTTAAAGAGATTTGGACTTTGCTTTGGCAGAAAGTTGTTATTTGAGCATCAAATTGTTTTTTTTTCTTTTCTTTTTCTTTCTTTCTTTTTTTTTTTTTTTTGGAGGTTTGTTTTTAAGTTTTATTGGAGTGGTCCTAAGGGCTAGTACAATGGCATGGCTCTCATGAAGTCTCTAATAAATGCTCTGGGATTTTAGCCAGGTCTCTCTACTCTGGCTGGTTGGAACTAAACTATCTTGCAACCCTGAATGAGCTCTGGGAATTGTTCAGCTCACAGCTTACAGGCAGCAGTTCTTTGACCAGTTCTAAGGAGTTTTACTCTGAAAATACACAGCCCAGTTTTCAGCCAGAAACCCATAGAGACACTCATGCATATTTCTGGAGTTTTTTCTTTGTACAGTTCTTTCCTCTCTGGTATTCTACCTTGCAAAGCTGCCTCAGTCACTCTAAACTATGATCTCTGTCTCGTCAGTTCACCAAAACTGCTGTGTTCTCCTTGGCATCTCTCTGGGCACTGAGGCCAGGAAAGTGCCTCCAGGCAGAAATCTGGGGCGGTTGTGGGGCTCACCTTGTTGTTTATCTTCTCTCAGGGATTATGGTCTTATGCTACCTGTTGTCCAGTGCCTGAAAATAGTTTTATAAATCCTATTTAGTTTTCCAGGAATTTATGGTAGGGAAATAAATCTGCTTCCAATTACTCTGTCATGGCCAGGAATGGAAGTTCTTAGCTTCCTAGTCTTTGCATGCACATGTCGCACTGTTTCTGCTGCCAACAGTTCCTCAGATATTTACATCGTTGAATGGAAAACAGAACCTGGAGATTGGGGTCGGAGAGGAGACTGTAACTTAGTGGCAAGACATTCATAAAAATAAGTCCACTATGGGGAAGAATAATGGAGGTGTGTAGTCTAGGTATGTCCTGGCTTTCCCTGTCTAGGACTCTCACCCTGATAACACTCTAAGCCAGACATAACCACTTCTTCCCTTTCCCGTTATCAATACTGATTCACCCTTGACCCAGACTTACTTTTGTTTATATGTTGCTTTGAAGCATTCCTTTATTCTTTTTTATTTTAAACTTTTAAGTTCTGGCTACACGTGCAGGTATGCTACATAGCTAAACTTTTGTCATGGGGGTTTGTTGTACAGACTGGTTCATCACCCAGGTATTAAGCCTAATACCCATTAGTTATTTTTCCTAACCCTCTCCCTCCTCCTTTTTCTGAGGGATGACAACGGTTGCTAATCTTGATGTAGTAAATGAACATGGACTATGTATTTTCCTCCCAAGATCCTGGGTACTTATTAGCCTAGACATGATGCACATGAATAATTGATGTCTTTGGTCAGCAGGGAAGGACGTGGGAGTGACTTGTGTTAGATGGGACTTTTCAAATTCTACCAAGCAAGCAATTGTCTATGGCTAGTGGACATCCTAAACCCTAGCTCCATTGCTTTCCTTCGCTAACTCCTTCCCCAGTTCCCCAGTCAGAAAGATCCTACTCGTCCTTTCCATCCACTTTTTCAGCCTGTGAGCTCAGCTCCAGCCTATCTTCCCTATAGGCTTGGTCTATCGTGTGTGCCAGGATGCTTACTTGGATGCATGGTTTCCTGCCAGCATGTATTTTCTTCTTGGAGCTTATTCCTAATCAAGTGGGTGGGCCACTGAAGTGTCATTCTCTCTTATGTAAACTGGGGCAGGAACTTGAAAATTGTTTGGAGGAGGAGAATAAAGGGAAGTTTGCTGAAAGGATTAAAACAAGCCTGAAGAAATGTCACAAAGCAGTAAAAGTAATAAATATTAATTACAGTCAAATGGAATTATATAATGACTATTAGTTGTTTGCAGTTTCAGCTGCAAATGCTGGAATCCTTTGATCTTTTTGAGGAAGGTAAATCCTGGTTCCATCTCTGGGTCGTATTTGCAATTCTCAGGGCTGACTGAAGAACATTATAGCATCTTCACATTAAGAAAGCTTGCCAAAGCTTTTCCCTGTACATGGAGATAATGCCTGTCTTTTCACAGGGTCTGATACTCAGCTAATGTGGTCCATAGATATCACTGTTCTGAGTTTAAAACCACAGAAGAAACAGAAAAGATCCCAGAATTTTGCTTAATATTTTGTATTCCACCCAGAAAGAAACCGTATGAAGATAAAATTTGTAGAAGTTAATTTGATTTTAGCAATTCTGACTTTCAGAATTTTGATTTAATAAGCCTCATAGGGTCCACCCAAATGCTATATCTACATGTTTTCTCTTGACTAAAGACGTCGTAGAAATACCAGGAGAATGTCTGAACCTTCACTCTTGAAGGAAAACTAGACGCAGGTTAACCAGCTATGAAGGCCCTGTGTCATTCTGACTTCCAACTCCAGATTTTCCATCCTAAGAAGTTGGTTAAAATGCACCTGCACACATTTACACACATGTCACACACCACCACCACCAATAACAACAACAACAACAACAACCACAAATTCTCAACTTTTGTAGCTAAGGGAATAGTTTGGTCTTGCTGGACTCTT
This sequence comes from Cacajao melanocephalus, assembly GCA_963573385.1. Lineage (NCBI taxonomy): Eukaryota > Metazoa > Chordata > Mammalia > Primates > Pitheciidae > Cacajao > Cacajao melanocephalus. The sequence goes on along the minus strand of CAUYLG010027740.1, from coordinate 40,934 downwards.
CTTTTTCCCCAGAACAATGGAGACACCTGTAAGCCCCTAATCCATCATCACCCATCACCACCGCCCCTGTGAAATATCCACTTTGTTTCTCAGGGCCCTTGTGACTGAGGGTTGGGATGTTGCCTCTGCAGTTGCTCTGTTGCTCACAGTACATCACCTAACACCATGAGTTTTCAGTTGCTTTATTTCTTTGAAAGATATTGCCCTGTTCTAATATGCCCTGCAGGATGCTAGCTGCTTGCTGGAAGGGGCTGGCTGAGGCTGCTACTGCTGTCTGCCTTTTCAACATGACTCATTTGCATCTGTCTTTCTTTGGCAGTTATATTCTTACTCTAGGCTGTCCCAATGGGAGAAGAATTTATTAAATCAACTTTATTGAAGTATAATTTATACCAGTGAAAGGCACAGATTTTAAGTGTACAGTTTGATGACTCTTGACAAATATATACAGCTGTCTAACTGCTACTCCAACATAGAATATTTTTTCTCTTCAGAAAGTCACTTGCACTCCTTCAGAATGAATCTGTATCCCACAGGCAACCACTAATCCAATTTCTATCACCATTGATAAGTTTTGCTGGTTCTCGAGTTTCATATAAATGCAGGTAATGGCATACATTCTTTTACGTGTGACTTCTTTGTTCAACATGTTTATTAGGATGATCTTGGTTGTTGTGTATATCATCAGTTATTTTATTGCTGTTACTTTTTATGGTTGAGTATATTGCATTGTATGAATATATAAACAAACATTTCTCCTTCACCTGTTTGTGGACATTGAGAAGTTTCTAGGTTTTGGCTACTATAAATGAAGCTGCTATGAATGTTTGTTTTTAAGATTTTTGTTCAAGTATGTTTTTATTTCTCTTTGGAAAATAGAGTAGAGTTGTTGGTCAAAGGATAAGAATAGGGTTGGCCTTATAAAAAGGAAAGAACTTCCAAACAGTTTGCAAACTGTATCATTTCACATTCCTACCAGCAATGTGTGAGAATTCAAGCCACTGCACATCCTCAGCAACACTTTGTCTTGACAGTCTTTTTAAATTTTAGCTCTCCTAGTGGGTATATCATTGTGCTGTTAATTTGTACTTCCCTGATGACCAATTATATTGAGCATATTCTCATGTGTCTACTGGCCATTCTTCTGTGTGTGGGTGTTTTCAGTATTTTACCAATTTTTAGCCATGTTGTTTCTTTTCTTGCGATTGAGTTGTAGGAATTCTCTATGTATGTTGGTTACATGTGCTATTTCATATAGATTTATTGCAAATACTGGTTCCCAGTCTGTCATTTGCCTTTTCATTTTCTTAACAGTGTCCTTTTAAAAATAGAAGTTTTTAATTTTGATAAAATGCAGCTTTTCATTTTTTTGTCCTTTATGGTGAGTGTTTTGTGTGTTTTGTCAAAAAATTGTCTTTTCTAAGGTACTCTTTATTCTGTCTTGTTTTCCCTTAGAAGTTCCAGTTTTTGCTTTTGCATTTAAATATATGGTTCATTTTAAGTTACTTTGTATATAAATAAAAGTATTATATATTGTGTGTTTATGATATAGGAGAACGGATAAAATAACAATAATAGGATTGGGGTATAATAATAGACAGTTCTTAGGTTATACCTGAAGTAGTGTAATGTTGGGTATCCTCTGATGAGTTAAAGACATATACATCTTAGAGCAATCACTTTAGAAAAGATATAAAGATAATAAGCTAATAGAGGAGGTAAACTGAAATACTAAAAATAATCCAAAAGTGAGTGGATAAAAAGACAGAAAACAAAAACAAGATGGTATATTTAAACCCAATCATGTCAATAATTGCATTAAATGTAAATTGCCTAAACGTTCCAATTAAAAGGCAAAGGTTGTCAGAATGGATAAAAATATATAACTCAACTATATGCTATCTTCAAGAAATTCACTTAAAATATAAAGGCAGATAAATTAATAATAACATCTGTAAAATATATATGTAAATATTAATCATAAGAAAGCTGAAGTGGTCATATTAAATAGATAATTGATGAAGGAGTTAATTCATTAGAAAGACACATCAATCTTAAATATGCATGCACGTAATAACAAGTTTAAAACACATTAAGCAAATGCTGATAGAACTGAATGGAGAAACAGAGTCACAACTATAACTGGAGATTTTAACATTCGTCTTTCAATAATTTATAGACCAAATTAACCAAAACCAAAGTTAGGTATGAACATTGGATATAGGAGATTTGAATAACATCATCAATCAACTGACTCAATTGACATTTATGAAACACTCAACCCAACAATAGCATAATACACATCCTTTTTAAGTGCACATGAGACATTTGCCAAGATAAGACTATATGCTGGGCCATAAAAGAAGTCTTAATGAGTCTAAAACAATAAAAATCATAGAGTATGTTCTCTGACCAAAATAGAATTAACTTAGAAATTGCTAACAAAAGTATATCTGAACATTTTTCAAGTATTTGCAAATTCAGAAACACATTTCTACATAACCTATGAGTCACAGAAGAAATGATAAGAAAAATTAGAAACACCTTAAAATGAATGAAAAAAACCCACAACATATCAAAATTTTTAGCAGAAACCTGAAGCAATATTTAGAGGAAGATTTATAGTTTTAAATATTTATATTTGACAAGAAGAAAGATATAAAATCAATGATTTGTTTTCCATTTAAGATAGAAAACCAAGAGCCAAAAGTAAGTAGAAGAAATGTAATAATAAGGATAAGACACTATCTTATTAGTAAGATTTTGAGTAATTTTCAAAGGTTCATCTGTGTTCATAAGGCCTTGCACATATTAGGTGCCTTGTAAGTATTTTTTTTCAGTTGGAGTAAAGCCTTCTACTTTCTAATATAGGGTTAAAAACAGTGTGGGTTGGGAGACAGAACCTAAGTTAAAGAGTACGGGCAGCCTAGAGTTTAAATGTCAGCTCTCTCATTTAGTAATTGTGTGACCTTAGACAAGCCATTCAATTTCTCTGAGCTATAACAATAGCTACATTTATTGTGTGCTTATTGGTGCTATGCAGTTTATATGTATTAACTCATTTAATTCTTACAACAACTCCAGGAGGTAGACACATTTAACATCTTATTTTTAAAGGAAATAGTATCTCATATGGTTTAGAAGCCTCTCTAAGATCACAAAGCTAGGAGATGGTAGCATTGAGATTCAAAGACAGGCTCATCTGACAGTAGTCTTATGTGATATTCCTGAAGATCCAGAAAACTTCAATTTCTTCATCTGTAAAAATAAGGATATTAAGGCAAGATTGATTGAAGGGAAGCAACAGGAATGTAGAACATACAATACACAGGGTCTGGATGTGCTAAGGGCACAGGGAGAGGGAATGGAATGCCCCCCAAGTGCTATTCAACAGAGCAGTTTCAAGATGCATTTCAGCACTAGGGCCTGAAGGGAGAGAGGTCAGGAACATATTATATTGCCCATTGGTGGCATCTACTTTGCTGTGTCTGGCTTACAAGGCCCAGGCGGTCATGTAAATGAGTGAAGTGGTAGGTAAGGTGGGCTGTGGCAATGAGTGATGAACCCTTTAAAGCATCAGCAGCCGCTTGCCTCAGACTCCCTGAGGCCACACTCAAATGTGCACCCAGCATCACCAGAGCTTCTGAGTTCTCAAGAGATGCCAGTAATCTGGCTTTTAAGTACAATCTCTCAATTCTTAGGTATTGACTCTCACTTAAACTTTATAAGGACACACCATAGGGGCTGAATAAAATATATTTGCTGGCTGGCTTTAGCCCATGATGGACAGTCCATAATCTTGGGTCTACACTTAGTGTGTTTTTGAAGGATATTCAATAAACAGAACAAAAGTGTTTTTCTTATCTTCTAAGTTCTTTTGAGTCATAATTCCAAAGTACTATATGGGCAGCAATAGGTTGGGAGTAGTACTTACGTTAGAATGAGAAAAGAAAACTGTGTGTGTGTGTGTGACAGAGAGAGAAAGAGAGTGAGAGAGAGAATGTTTCTTAGAAGACTCCAAGGCAGTAGACAATGTGGTTAATCTTATTAGTGGGAAAAAAAAGACTTAGCATCTCTGAGAGGTACTCCTCTACTCCTTTGGATGGAGTCACCCTTGTCAGGTGAGTAAGGAAGGGTGATAGCAGTTTTCCTCTTACCTACAAGGGGAGAGCAGAGAACTTAGCAGATGAATGACGACCAACTAAAGAAGGCTCAGGGTAACATCCCAAATCCACAATGAGTAATATTATAGGGTAATATTGTTGCTGTAAAGTATATGTCACTAACGGCCACCTGTATTTAAAGCAGCGGGGAGAGAGGTGTTTTCCTTTCTTTAAAAGAAACACCAAAGAAGAAGGAAAGAAAGAACAGATTACATCTGGCTTCTTTAACTTTCATGTGCATGCAGATCTCCTGGAGAATCTCATTAAAATGCAGATTCTGAATCAGTGGCTGGAGGGCACAAGAGGGCCTGGGAATCTGCATTTCTTACAAGCTCCCAGATGCTGCTGATGCTGCTGGGTCCAGGGCCACATTCTTTTTTTTTTGTTTTTTTTTTTTTTTTGAGACAGAGTCTGGCTCTGTTGCCAGGCTGGAGTGCAGTGGCACAATCTCGGCTCACTGCAACCTCCGCCTCCTGGGTTCAAGCGATTCCTCCGCCTCAGCCTCCCGAGTAGCTGGGACCACAGGCACGTGCCACCACGCCAGCTAATTTTTGTATTTTTAGTAGAGACGGGGTTTCACCATGTTAGCCAGGATGGTCTCGATCTCTTGACCTTGTGATCCACCTGCCTCGGCCTCCCAAAGTACTGGGATTACAGGCGTGAGCCACTGCACCTGGCAGGGCCACATTCTAAGTGACAGGAAACTAGCTGATGTGTTAAAGTGAGTACAGAAGTAATTGCGATTTTCAAATTATTGGAATTTGCTGCTTGATAATGGAATACATTCTTAAATAAATGTGGTTAAGTTATACATCTTTTTTACGAGCCTTTCTCTCTTTATGTTTTTTCGCTAATGACTTACTACTTGCTGTTTATTTTAGACTATGGAAATGATGTTAGACAAAAAGCAGATTTGAGCAATTTTCTTATTTGAGTTCAAAATGGGTTGTAGAGCAGTGGAGACAACTTGCAACAACACATTTGGCCCTGGAACTGCTAACAAGCGTACGTGCAGTAGTGCTTCAAGAAGTTTTGCAAAGGAGACAAGAGCCTTGAAGATAAGGCGCACAGTGGCTTGCCATTGGAAGTTGACAGTGACCAGTTGAGAGCAGTCATCGAAGCTGATCCTCCTCATAACTACACAAGAAGTTGCCGAAGAAGTCAGCGTTGACCGTTCTATGGTCATTTGCCATTTGAAACAAATTGGAAAGATGAAAAAGTTCCATAAGTGAGTGCCTCATGAGCTGAGCAAACATAAAAAAAAATCATTGTTTTGAAGTGTCATCTTTTCTTATTCTACACAACAACAATGAACAATTTCTCAATCAGATTGTTACGTGTGGCAAAAAGTGGATATTATATGACAACTGGTAATGACCAGCTCAGTGGTTGGAATGAGAAAAAGCTCCAAAGCACTTCCCAAGGCAAAACTTGCACCAAAAAAATGTCCTGGTCACTGTGTGGTGGTCCGCTGCTGGTCTGATCCACTACAGCTTTCTGAATCCAGGTGGAACCATTACATCTGGGAAGTGTGCTCAGCAAATCCGTGAGATGCACTGAAAACTGCAATGCTGCCAGCCAGCATTAATCAACAGAAAGGGCCAGTTCTTCTCCATGACAATGCCTGGCCATACAAAGCATAACCAACGCTTCCAAAGTTGATGAATTGGACTATGAAGTTTCGCCTCATCTGCCATATTCACCTGACTTCTCACCAACCAGCTACCACTTCTTCATGAATCTCTACAATTTTTGCAGGGAAAACGCTTCCACGATCAGCAGGATGCAGAAAATGCTTTTTAAGAGTTTGTCAAATCCCGAAGCACGAATTTTTACACTGAAGCAATAAACAAACTTATTTCTCATTGGTAAATATGTGTTGATTGTAGTGATTCCTATTTTGATTAATAAATGTGTTTGAGCCTAGTTACAATGATTTAAAATTCATGGTCTCAAACAGCAATTACTTTTGCACTAACCTAGTAAATTGTGAATTCTAGTGAAGGAAGAACATTTAGAGATCATCAAGGATGTCCAAACTAAACTAAAGAGCTCCTTCCATTCTCGGCTTCCTTCCTCCCAGGAGCTCCTTGTTTCTGTGATGATGCAAACCCCACGCCTCTCTTGTTGAAACCTGGGACCTGCTTAGGCTCTTGTTTGTCCCTCACTTCCAGACCTAGTCCCTTCACACCGCAGCCCAAGATTAATCCCTTGCCTCATTTGTCAGTTCTACTTCCATAGGGTCATTGTATCCACCCTTATCCTACCCTGCCTTCCCTTGGCCCCTGCCTCTAACCTGGGTTTTGTGCTTCCTAAATGGCCTCTTTGCTGCTTGTATCCTCCCTATCCTGTTTGTTCTATGCAGAGCTTCTGACATGCTCTTCCTCAGTGCTGCTCACTGCCCACTCTTGCTCAGGAGTAATCAATGCCCAGCTTCTCCTCCCCTATCTCTCCTACCTCTGCCTTGCACAAACCTGCACCCATCTTCTCCTCCCAAACCCCCTTGATGAGCTCACTATCTTTGCGCAAGCTGTTTTTTTCCTCTAGAGCACACTCTACTCTCTCAGCTGTCAAAATCACACCTCAAGAACTAGCTCAATATTGATGAGAACTGAGAAAAACATTTTGTACCCTTTTTTCATAGTTTTAAGTTTCTGCTGAATGTGCATCAAGGCTATGCTGTTTTCTTCATGTTGAACCATTGCCTGGAAATTTCTCTGTGACCTATTGTTGCTGCCAGCCCCAGGTGATGGGCAGGCATCTCCTGGGCCAATTTTGATACCTAGAAGCATCCTGCTTAGAAAATTCATCCTTCCCTGGGCCTCTCCCTTCCACTTCCTCCCTGGAACACATTTGTTTGATCACCCAGCAGGAGGTGATATGTACACTCCCTTCATAATTATAGCCTTTCTCCTTCTATCCTCTAAAATAATAGTTTCCTCATTTCCATCCTCCTCTGAAGCACAGAGCAACGGCCCTCAATTCATCTTCCAAAATAGCAATACTTGCTTTATTTTTTTTTAATCTTGTCCTCCCCCATGTCTTTCTCAGCCTACTCATTCTCTTCTTTTCCTCCCATCTCCTCTTCTAAATACAGCTAACAGACTTTCTTCAGTTTTTCTTCCAAATGTCTTCTGTCCCTGCTTCTCAGAAGAGGAGCCACTGTGTCCCTCTGGAATGCCTCTTTATAAAGGAGCTCGTGTCACTTCCTGTCTTCCCTGTAACTAGTCATTAACCTCAGAGTTCAACCAACTTCTGATAATGGCTTCTGATAATAAGCTGAACTTCATCTGATATCTACTACGTGCCACATTCTCTGCAAGCATCTCTCATTTTGTTTTCATAACCTCATGAAATAAATATTATTTACTATCCCCAGTGTACAGAAGGGAACATTGAAAACTCACTTGTCTAAGGTGTACTGGTAGAAGATGGCAGAGGTAGAATTTAAATCCAAATCCAGGTTACTCTGATGTCAAAGCCAGCATTCGATGCCACTCTCCAAACCATGTCACCAGTTACTCTGTGTTCATTTTCCTTGGCTGCCATAACACATTTCCACAAACTGGGCAACTTAACACAGCAGGAACTTATTGTCTCAAAGTCTTGGAGGTCAGAAGTCCAAAATCAAGGTGTCAGAAGGACTGGTTCTAAGGGACAATCTGTTCTATGCCCTTCTCTTAGCTTCTGGTAGCTGCCAGCAATCCATGGTATTCCTTACCTTGTCCACTTACCACTCAGACCTCTAGCTCTGTCATCACATCATTCTCTTCTCTGTTTCTTTTCCCTTGAATTCTCTTCTCTTATAAGGATATTGCTGATATGGTTTGGCTGTGTCCCCACCCAAATATCATCTTGAATTATAACTCCCATAATTCCCACATGTTGTGAGAGGGACCTAGTCAGAGATAATTGAATCATGAGGGTGGTTTCCCCTATATTGTTCTAGTGATAGTGAATAAGTCTCACGAGATCTGATGGTTTTATAAGGCTTTTCTCCTTTCACTTGGCTCTCTCATTCTCTCTTGCCTGCCACCATGTAAGACGTGCCTTTCACCTTCTGCCATGATTCTGAGGCCTCCACAGCCACATGGAACTGAAGTCCACTAAACCTCTTATTCTTTATAAATTACCCAGTCTCAGGTATGTCTTTATCAGCAGTGTGAAAACAGACTAATACATTTATCATAGGATTTAGGACTCATCCTAATCTGATATAATCTTATCTCCAAATCCTTAACTTAATCACTCTTGAAAGACCTTTTCCCCAAGTAAGGCGACATTCACTGGATCCAGGTAGACATGTCCTTTGAGGGAAGAAGCATTTAGCTTACTACACCATGTAAAGAAAAATCAGCGTGAGAAGTCAGCTCTGATGGAGATGTAATGTTTTCGTGCCTGTTACAACAGCATCCATTCTATAGCCTGTGGATCAAGGAGTTATTTTTATTTTCAAGTCTTATTATTTAAGAAATACATTTTGTAAGGCTGTATATTTCAATAAATAGTGATTATTCTGATAGATCTGGGCCAACTAAATTGAAAGCGTCTGGAAAGGATTCACCATTCTAGATGCCATTAAGATTCATGATTCATGCAACGAGACAAAAATGTCAACATGAACAGGAGTTTGGGAGAAATTGATTCCAACACTCATGGATAACTTTGAGGGGCTCAAGGTATCAGTGGAGAAAGTCACTGCAGATTTGGTGGAAATAGCAAGAGAACCAGAGTTAGAAGTGGAGCCTGAAGATGTGACTAAATTGTTGCAATCTCATGATAAAACTTTAACGGGGTGAGGAGTTGCTTCTTATGGAGGAGTGAAGAACGTATTTCTTGAAATGGAATCTACTCCTAATGAAGAGGCTGTGAACTGTTGAAATAACAACAAAGGATTTAGAGTTATACATCTACTTAGTTAATAAAGCACTGTCAGGGTTTGAGAAGACTGACTCCAATTTCTAATATAATTTCTAATACTATATTTAAAATGCTATCAAACAGCATTGCATGCTACCAAGAAATCTTTCATGAAAAGAGGAGTCATTTGATATGGCAAACTTCACTGTTGCATTATTTTCATAAATTGACAGGGCTACCCAACATTCAGCAACCAGAACCCTCATCAGTCAGCAGCCATCAACATTAAGGCAAGATCATCCACCTGCTAAAAGATTATGACTTACTGAAGTCTCTGATGATTGTTAGCATATTTTAACAATAAAATACTTTTAAATTAAGGTATTCAGATTTTCTTTTTAGATACAATGGTATTACATAATTAATAGACTATAATGTAAACATAACTTTTATATGCACTAGGAAACCAACAAAATTGTGTGACTCGCTTTATTGCAATATTTGCTTTATTGCAACAGTCTGGAACTGGACCTGCGATATTTCCAAGGTGTATCTGTATTTTTCCATGCCACTGTTACTGCAGCTCCAGTGACTAATTTCCAAATCCCTGCATGGAAGTCACAGCCAGAGTGTACCCTGGATGTCTGTGCTGCTGACAGAATGCTGTCTGCCACATGCCACGGAAGCCAGAGGAGGATTATGGACCACTGGGGATGTTGTAGGAAATAAATCACTCCCCAGCTGCATGCTGCTGCTGGATTGATTCTTCCAGTTTAACTAAAGCTGGAGTCAGTGCCTTATAGATTGTTACAAAGTCAGACCCTACAGAAACATCTAAGTTTGGTGGCAGAACAGAGGAGGAGTCAGCAGCCTGGGCTGCATAGTGAGGCTGTGACCTTAAAAGTGTCATGGATGTGCTCTGTGGGAAGGAAAATTGCAAGGGGATGTTGTTATAGGATTATCTCCAGACCCTTCATCACCTCCTGAGGAGGGCAGCTCTACTCCTGAAGGCTACAGGAGTCTCAGTTTGCAGGAGCCAAACTATACCCCTAAGAAGGAGAGAAAGATTTGAGACTGATATCCGTTGGTAAGACCCTACCAGGGTTAGAATATTGAATACTCCTGTACCGGTAGGATGCCAGTAACAGTCCCCAGAACTCACCACCTGCATGTCATTCAGCCACTAGTAGCTAGACCTCTGACCCAGTAGGGGGCCTTGGGGAGCCTGATTGTGTGTTCTGGAGGGCACCTGTTAGGACTAGTTGGTTTGTAGTTGCTTCTTAAATATTTTAATATCATCCTTGGAAAAACAAGAGAAACTGGAACCAGTGAAACTTGAGGTTCCCTGCAGGAGGAGAGAAGGAGAATTACCATGGAGTTCCAGCCTAGAGCTGTGGGGAGGAACATGTGAATGGTGGTTTCTGAGCTTGTGTGCTATTTTATACAGCTTCTGTTAAACCCATCCTGTTTGAACATGATTCTTGCTGGGGGGATGTGAGAAGGCTGAGCCCTTGGCCAAGGCAAAGTCAACCTGGAGGAGCAAGGAGGACAGCATGCATTTGGGATAGATGTCTGTGTGCTGAGGTGCCAGGATGTCAGTGGGCTCAGAGCCCTACAGCCCTGCTTGTCCTGGGAAGGGATGTGTTCCTGCTGATGAGTCCAGGGGTCAGTGGGTACAGCCAGACACACCAGGGCAGACAGTGGCAAAATACAACTTGTGTTTATCTCCTTTGTTGTGTGGCTCACCCGGAAGAGGGCAGGTGTCGTATTAGCCATGCTTTCTTATAAAGAGGCAAATTCCCTGACGGTTGCAGGGACTGAAGCAGTGCTTCTTGGAATGCTCTCTCCATTGGACAGCCTGTCCTTTCCATAAGGAGGACTTCCTGTTTCTGCTTGTCTCTGGTTCCCACAGTCAACAGTGTTTTGCCTGGGATTGGGCTTTGCTATGCCTCTGCTTTGAGTGCAAGCTCAGAGTCTATAAAGGTGAATTAGACACTGCCTGTGGCTATCCCAGCCTAGTTGTAGGCATCAGCAGATTCTCCAGGGATGACACCTAAGTGGTTTAGGGCATTCTGTTCCTCATGCCCAGTTTCTCTTCCATATGAGGGGTTTATCTCATCTCTGTTTTGTACCTGCCTGCACACTAGGCTGGGCTTCCTTCCCCCACTCACAGAAGAGCCCCTATCCCAAATGTGACTTAGAATTCTGTGTTCCCTGTTTAGTGGTCTTTAGTTTTCTCCTTGAAGTGCAATAAATTTTCCCTTTCCATCCATGTTTTCTGTCTAAATTAGATGTTGAACCCCTCATAATTACCTTTCCAGAGTTCCTTGGACCTCCATTTTCTAATCTGTAAAACTAAAGGAAATAGGCTAGGTGAATTTCAGATATTCAAGACTTTTTATCACTTTTTTTTCACTTTGCTAATAGGTCCTAGTCCACAAAGCATGTTTATGCAGGTTTTAATTAGAAGCCTCTCCCTCCAAGACAGAGTCTATTCCAGGGCCCATGGTTTGGTGAGAAGAGCAGTGGCTAGATTCAGCCTCTCCTTATACCTGTGGCCAGGTACTCTTGTGTAGTGAATAACCTGAACAACCATACTATATGAGTCTGTTCTCAAGTTGCTAATAAAGACATACCCGAGACTCAGTAACTTATCAAGGAAAGAGGTTTAACTGACTCACAGTTCAGTATGACTGGGGAGGCCTCAGGAAACTTACAATCATGGCAGAAGGGGAAGCAAACACGTCCTTCTTCACATAGCGGCAGCAAGGAGAACTGCTGAGCAAAAGGGGAAAAGCCCATTATAAAACCATCAGATCTCATGAGAACTCACTCACTATCATGAGAACAGCATGAAGTAACCACCCCCATAATTAAATTACCTCCCACCGGCACCCTCTCACGACATGTGGGGATTGTAGGAACTACAATTCAAGATGAGATTTGGGTGGGGACACAACCAAACGATGTCACATACACATCAGCCTTGTTTTCCAAGTATCAGCAGGATATACAATTATAAAAACAAGTAGACAATAATCATAGTCTATATGATATGGCTCTCAAGCAGGGTTGATTTTAGCCCCTTTCTCCAGGGGACATTTGGCAAACTCTGGAGGGATTTTTGGTTGTCAAAACAAAGGGATGGGGTGGCAGGGGTCCTAATAGCACCTAGTGGTTAGATGCTGCTGCTAAACATTCTATAATGCACAGCACAGCTCCTCCCCCGCCAAAAAACAAAATCCAGATAATTATCCAATCCTTAATATCAACAGTGCTGAGGTTTTAAAACCCTGAATGAAAATACTAGCCACAATAATAATTAGACATTGCATAAACAAAAATAAAAACTTAAGCAGAAAGTAGGAGAAAAAGTTTAAATTGGGAGCAACTTTAACAGATATTTCTGAGTAACGGTTTTGAATCTGTCTCTTTTTATGCCTCTTTGAACTACATGTCTGCTTACTGCAGTTGTTCCACCTTTGGCAAGAACACTGAATTCTCAATTGAGAAATAAAGAAAAAGCCTGAAGCTTATGGCCCCTAAGGATGGTTCCTTCAGTTCTTTCTTTGTTGTACCTTTGCAAGCTTATAGAAACCCCTTGCTAAATTGCAGGTTCAACTTACAAAGAAAAATTTATTTCATGCAGTGAAGTCAACTATAAATAAATCTACAACTGAGGCTACAATTTGAATGTTTTTTTCTACACAAAAGTACTAGGTAAAATGCTATTTAAAATCTTTATTAAGTCTTTAGCTTAAAACAATGATGGAAAGGTTATTGACCTTCAGAAGACACTAAAGAATGGCAGTATTTGGCATTGAAACTACATATTTGCATAAACAAATATATAGATTAAATAGAAATTACAATTGTAAAATGGAAAGCAGGTAAACTGCAAACTAGTTTTGTCCCTCTTGGTCTTAACTTGAAAGAGAATTAAGAATCAGTTTTCATTTAGGATGTAGAAACCTACACATAACAATGAGAAAAAGGCAGAAAAATCTGCCTTTGTAAATGGTAAATTTTCTTGAGCCCATCAGAGGACTGAAATCCAAGCAGTAAAACAAACCAAATTCCAAAGAAGTACAGGCTCTATTCAGGGATGAGGAGACACACAAAGGTTCACCTTACACAGAACATGGGAGAGGTGGCTGCCAGACAGATGTGTAAAAAGAAATCAGCTAAAAGATGTTATAACTGTTAAAGACTATAAAAGAAAATACAATTTCAGGACTCTGTAAATTTATTATGCCAAGGGGGAAGTTAATCTCTGGACACTGAGTCACTTAGCATGTTTGTCATTCTGTTTCTTAGATTATGGGCTATTTCTCTTCCTCATTGTTCTTGTTCTGTAAATGACTAGGAGAGACCAGAGATCAGACCCCCCCACCTCCCGAACATTGATTCTTATTATAGATTCACTGCCTGCTTTTTTGTCCTGTACCCAACTCAGACCAGATGGGGCAAAAGACTCCAGGACTATTGCATCTTTGGTATAGAATGTCAAATATACCTTTTCTTAAAGAAAAAGACCACCCTGATTAATTAGATCATTATAACTATGCATGAAGCCTTACATAGAATGATGTTGAAATTCTGTTAAGCTTTCCTAAACTTTGTCTATATAAATGATCCCAAATTTCTACACTTTGGAACACTGACTTCCATTCTTTGGAATCCCTGCTTTCTAGCTGGCCGTCCTTAAACTTTGTGCTTGTATGAACTCTCTTTAAACTAGATTATGACCCTTTTGATTATTTTAGGTTGACAAAGCCACATGTGGGCTAGAATGTCAGTTTGGAATAACTGGGGGCTCAGACACAAAGGAAGCTCAGAGGCACATGCTCTTCTCCATGTGGCTTCACTAGTTACTGAGATAAAGATGGAGGGCAGGAGCCTGGAGTGAACCCCCCTTGGTGGGGTAGGTATGAAGGAGATCTCTGTGGCTGTAGGGAGAGTAAACACAATCCTCCCTCCAACCTTTCCCTCCTAGGAAACAAGCCTTGAACTGCTGGGGGAGGGGCAGCAGACTCTCTTTACCCCAAGGCATAGGCAAAAGGCTAGTGTGCTGGGGAGAGCCACAGCAAAATCTCCAACCCCCAGTGGAAGGGCAGGAAGCCGTGTTGGGCCCAGGATATCTTACGACTGGGCGGGGGGCGGGGGGCAGCAAGCAGGAAACTCTGGCCCAAGTCCAAGCTCAGATACAAAGCAGTGTTTGGCTACCATGGGCAGGAGGGATGAGAATGCTGACAAAGTCTCACTCCCAGGCCCAGGCACATGGTGCCTGCCTAAGACTAAGGCTAAACCAAGAGAACTGAGAATCACCTCTCTTCCCTTGCCCCTGCACCCCAAAATGAGCCCATCACTGAATAATAGGCCAGAGTAGTCTGCCACTGGGATAGGGAATTTTAGAGCATGACAGAGGCCCCTCTGTGGCATGGGTATGCCAGGATGGCTGTGTTGGGGCTCAGAGAATGATACCCCAAAGTATGGTGCTTTGGCATGCTGAGGACTTTTTCATTAAAGGGAATTGGAAGGTCTTAGAAACTGCCTCAGAGCTAAAGACCTTCTAACCTTCTCTTGTTTCTTCCCTCCACCCCGAAACCCCAAACACAGTAGGGGGCATTCTCTAGAAGTTTCCTCATCTGAATGAGAAAAATTCTTCCATAAGAAATGTTGTCTTAAAACTTCCTCATCAAATCACCAGGAAATATGAGCTACTAGAGAAGAGAAAAGACTAAAAGTCATCACCACTTCCAGACAGACTTTTCATCTCTTCTTCTGAGGGCAGTTCTGAGACATTACCTGGAAGATGTTGTCTGCATAATAAGACAACCTTTGTTCACAGGGAAGTTCCACCCCTCAATTTCCCAAAACGTGTTGCCACCTTCCCCAGAGCTCAGAGGAACTATGTCCCAGTTCATTGTCTATTCTTTGGGCTCATTGATTTCCCCTAAAAATAATTCACTATCCCTCAAAATTGCCTACATGCCCCCATTTTCCTCCCCCCATGAGGATGGTGAATTTAAGCTTCAGCCATCTGGTCCTTCCTTGAATCTCATATTTTGTATGGCTCCCATGCATACGTGCATATTAATAAGTTTGTATGCCTTTTCTCTTGTTAATCTGTCTATTGACAGTTCATTTCAACAGACTTGACCCTTCAGAGAGAGGAACAATTTTCTTCCCCTCTATAACTGAAAGCTGAGGGGCAACCAGGAAACCTGAGAAAGATTCTGGCACCTTGGCCCTCACACTAAGCACAAGATAACACAATTTCCACCTCTAGAGGAATTTGAAACCTGTGGTCTATTGAAGGTAACAATGGCAACAACAAAACCCATCCCCAGCTCAACAACTACTGACTAGATAACCTCAACCTCTGACACTAATGCTCTCACAGAAGAAGATATTGGGAACATTTATAGAATAAATACTATTTATCTTCATCTCTGCTGTCCTATACAGTCAGAAATTATGATATACAAAAAAGCAAGGGAAAAAATTGTAAAGGGAGAAAGGCAATCAACAGAAACAGCCTCAGGGATGACTGAGACTTTGATGTTGAGACTTTCAGATAGAAACCATAAAAATTATAATGAATAAGTTAAAAGATTAATAGGAAAGGTAGATAGCATGCATGAACAGATGGAGAATGTCTGCAGAGAGATGAAAATGATAGAGTTAAATGGAAGTGCTAGAAAAAAACACATGATATCAAAAGTGAAGAGAGTCAGTAGGTATTTTATCCATGCGGACATCTGCATATAGATTATTTAAGGAAATTGGAGCTTCATTGAAATATTCTTATGACATAAGGATAGTTATATATATCTAATAAATTATATATATTGGAGTCTTAGAGCTGAAATCTAAAATTTTATATATATATATATATATATATATATATATATATATATGAGTCTTAGAGTTCAGCTGATCAACAAATAATTCTGCATCTCCAAAGGATTTGAGATATTAAAAGTAATTATAGTTATAAATAAGCCTTCTCATTAGAACTGAGATTCTATTGTAGCAGTGGGAGGAAATTTTCCTAGTTTGAATGGACACAAATGAGAGTGAAGCTCTCTGAAGCATAATACTCAGGAGAGTCAGAATCTGATAGAATCACAAATGGAATTGTGCTCTATCATTTTATAGGAAGAACCAACTTTTAATATAAGTGTAAACCAAAAATAAAATTCTAAGCCCTCCAGCCAACTGCTGGACCCTCTCCTTGACCCAGGGCATTCTAAAGTTAACCTGAAAAGCTAGTTCAGGCCATGATGGGAAGTGGGGGTTAGACATTCTTCATTTTACCCTCCTCCCTTTGGAATTCAGGCATGGTTGACCAATATTAATATAAAAACAGAGATCTTAACACTAACAACACAGACTTTTTTTGTAGCAATGAGACACCAAATTCCAGCTTGACTCTAGTACAGCATTACATTACAGATAGCAGGCCCTGAAAATAAATCAAAGTATTTTACCCCAAATTATATTTCTTTTGACATATTTTGAAATGGTCCTGCAAAAATGACTCTTGTAGGAGAAAATCTACATTCTATAGAAAATCCCTATTTCTTTCCAGGTCTTTTCCCTGATCCAAGAGAGAATTAACTAAGACTCTGGCATCTCTTTAGGTTTGAAAAGAGACCTGAAGCCTGCTACCTGAAGGCTCCATCTATATGCTAAAACCTTGGTCTGTGAAACCCTGAAACCCCTAATTTTTTTTTAAGACAAGCTCTGGTTCTATTGCCCAGGCTGGAGTACAGTGGCACAATCTCTGCTCACTGCAATCTCCATCTCTTGGTCCCAAGCCATCCTCCCACCTCAGCCTCTTAAGTAGCTGGAACTACAGTTGCACACCATCATGCCCAGCTAATTGTTGTACTTTTTGTAAAGGTGGGGTTTTGCTATGTTGTCTAGGCTGGTCTTGAACTCCTGAACTCAAGTGATCCACCTGCCTCGGCCATCCAAAGTGCTGGGATTATAGGCATGAGCTACCATATCTGGCCCCAAACCCCTTATCTTAACCCAGACACTCCTTTGTATTGATTATAGGTCTTTATATAATCACTTTTTCAATCAATTGCCAATCAGAAAATCTTTGAATCCACCTGTGACCTGGAAGACCCCACTTCCATTTGTTCTGCCTTTCTGGAACAAACCAATGTACATCTTATGGGTATTGATTGATGTCTTATGTCTCCCTAAAGTGTATG
This sequence comes from Cacajao melanocephalus, assembly GCA_963573385.1. Classification (NCBI taxonomy): domain Eukaryota; kingdom Metazoa; phylum Chordata; class Mammalia; order Primates; family Pitheciidae; genus Cacajao; species Cacajao melanocephalus. The sequence continues at coordinate 23,680 of CAUYLG010027740.1, read as the reverse complement.
AAACTGAGCTGTAGCCCAATCACCTTGAGCATATGTTTTCAGGATCTCCTGGGACTGTGTCATAGGCCATTGGTCACTCATATTTAGCTCAGAATAAATATCTTAAAATATTTTACACAGTTTGACTCTTTTTGTCAACATATGCACACCCCAACTTAAAAATAAGCAACTATTTCCACAAAACTATCTTTATTTTTGTGAAAAACAGATGATGTCAAATATAGAAACAGTTGATCATTGATAGGTTTGAGACACCTCCAACTTATACATCCAAAAAAGAAAAGGAGGGATAGAAAGGTGTAAGCTATGGTCCCAATCAGCAAGCCAGTTTTGTCCAGAAAAGGATATGAAATTCCCTTTGATTTTGCTTCAACTTTTTATTAACCTATAATTTATAAATAACCTATAAATACACACAGGATATCTATGTAACCTATAATTTACATACACATATCCTAAGTGTACAGTTTACATAACTTTCAAACTGAAAACACCCTTGCAACAAGTTCCAAAATCAAGGAACATAACACCAGCTTCTTTGAATTTCTCCCTCATATTCCCTTGAAGTTTCTACCTTCTTCCAAAGCTAACCATTATCCTTATATTAATTAGCATAGACTACTTTTGCCTATTTTGTTCATATAAAAATGGAATCATACATTGATACTATTTTCTGCCTGGCTTTTTATCCTCAGCATGTTTGTGGGGTTCACCCATATTGCTGTATGTGGTTGTAGTTGATTTGTGCTCATTATTGATATAGTATTGTATTATCTTGTTGATGGACATTTGGGTATTGTTTCCAGGTTAGGGTTTTCATGAATAAACTATGAAGTCTTTTACCAGGCATTGTGTAGGCAAGTGTTTTCTTTTTGCTTACATTATTAATACCTATGAGTTGAATTGCTGAGTCATAAGGTATATAGATGCTGCCAAACAAAAGTGGTCATAACAATTTACATCCCACTAGCAGTGTGTGAGAATTTGCTGCTCCACTAGGGATATGAAATTTTAAGCAGCAGCAAAAACCACAAGCAAGTGTAAAATTTGTATTGTTGCACACAGACTGTGAGAACGATAACTGTTAAGAAAGAATAGGGATTCATGAGAGCAGGAGCATCAAAGAAGTTCTTCCTGGAGAAAGGATGGGATGAATGGGCTGAAGGGCACCTGTGAGATAGGCTTTGGTTCAAGGCCAGGTTCCATAACCAACCAGCTGCATGACCTTCAGAAAGTTACTGGATCAATCTGAGCCTCTGTTTTATCATCCGCAAAAAGGGGAAAATAACAATGCTCCTATTAGGCTAAAATGGCATTGTGCCTGGAGGACGCTGAGTATAGTGGTTAACACATTAGAAATGTACTATTTTATTACTATTATAAATAATAAAGTGGACAAGAATTGAGCTTTGCAGGATGGTTGGGATTGGATCAGAGGTTACCGGCTTCTCTTTGTCCAGGAAAGGATTGACCTCAGTGAGGACAAGGCTTGGTGACTCACCGAAAACCATGGGCCTCCATGCCTGGAAGAGGAATATTGTTTCATTCCAACAAATGATTACTAAAACACCATACGCCAGTCATTATGCTAAGCGACCTATATTGTCAATGAGGAAACCTGTTGTAGCCTTTAGAGGTAAGCAAGGGAAAGTTCAGTGTATGTATCCAGTAACCAACTGAGCACAGGAACTTGTTTCTCCCATGAAGTCATGAAAATTTGTATGAAAAGAACATAAAGAACCGAACCAAATCAAGAGGAAAGGTTTTAATGACATAAGTGATGAATGATAACAAAGTGCAATTTATGCCATTTTCGCAGCCATGGTCCCAGCTAAAGTCCACCCAAAATAATAATTTCTAAGTAAAAATTAAGGTAATAAGTATGGGTCAGATTAGCTATTGTGGCTTTATAATACAATTTTTACTTTTGTTTGATGTTCTTCTTTAGCCACTTTAGGGTAGAACAAATGGAATCAGCTTCCCACCCACAGCATTCATTTGACTCCACTTTTCATTCTTGGACTGCGTTTTGGAACAGTTGCACTGCCTGAAGGAGAGGAGGAAGGTGTGATTTGGGGGGAAGGAATGGATTTAGAAATTATACACTCCCACACCTTTGAAAATAAAATATGCAGTAACATCACAAAACATCTGATATCTGACTTTCCCAGGGAACCCCCTCAAGGAATCCAGAAAACTCCTCTAGATCTTTAGGTCACCTTGGGAATCAGGACATTTTTCTTAGATGCTTAAAACAACCTTGGAATAGTCAGAAAGCACTAAAGAAGTTCAAAGAAGGAGGAGAACAGGGGTTACTGAAGTCAGAGAAGAAGGCAAGACTGGCACAGGCAGAAATGAGCAACCTCAGGGCAGGTCCTGAGGCCAGCCAGATGCTGCCTACTCACAGGCACCTGCCTTGGTCTGTGTTTCTTAGGAGGCCAACCTGGAGGAAGCGGCCTTTCTTGTGTAAAAAGTAGCCTTTTCTCGCCAGGTGTGGTGGCTCATGCCTGTAATCCCAGCACTTTGGGAGGCCGAGGCGGGTAGATCACCTGAGGTAAGGAGTTCAAGACCAGCTTGGCCAACATGGTGAAACCCTGGGGGTCTCTACTAAAATATAAAAAAGCAGCTGGGCGTGGTGGCAGGCTCCTGTAATCCCAGCTACTTGGGAGGCTGAGGCAGGAGAATCACTCAAACCCAGGAGGCAGAGGTTGCAGTGAGCTGAGATTGCACCATTGCACCCCAGCCTGGGTGACAGAGTGAAACTCCTTCTCAAAAAAAGGTAATAATAATAATAGCCTTTTCTCTTAGGAAAGAACTGACTTCTAAATTTATAAAGCATGGCATAAAAATATTTCTTAGAGTTGAATGTCTTCCCACAGAACATTTTGCCAGGTATTCCTGTTGGTAATTATGATGGCCTTGAAAGTGCTCCTCTCAGATCCCGAGTTTTGAGGAGCATAGCTGTTGATGGTCTCAGCTGAAGCCCATCCCTCCATTAGTATCACGCTCCATACGCTGCTCACAGCCAATGAGTGGGCTTGGTAGGAATTCTAAGGAAAGTTCATTTGGGAGAAACAGGAATCTTCCGACAAGGGACTTGGGCTTGAGGGCACCCCCTGGGCTTTGCCAATGTCTTAGAAGGACTCTGCCCTCTAAGGCTCTCTCCACCCTTCCTCCATCCTTCCCTGCATCCTCCTCTTAAATCAGACCTGCATCTGATCCCGCAGCTCTCCCAGAGTCCTCCAGCTTCCCACCTCCGCCTCCCATTTCCTCCCAGCAAGTCTCTTCCACATTCATCCTATCTTGATACCTGCTTCTCGGAGGACCTGAACTAACAGAATAAGGAACTTTCTGTAAGTATCTTTGTTTGCATTTGATTGTGTGTAAGGTTCTTTATGTGGGAGGCTGGTGACGTGAGATGGAAAAAGTTTTGTTAGCAGCTGGGGCTTGGATCTGACTCCTTTGTTATGTGGTCTTGACATTTAGCTTTGCCCCCTAGTTAGACCTCAGCTTCTTTATCAGAAAAATGGGGATAATAAATTACCTGCATCATAAAGTTATTGTGAGATTAAGAAGATACTGAATTCAGGATCTCAGTGCACATAACAATACCTGCTATTTACTGAGTGCTTTCTATGTGTTTTTCATTCACTTAATTCTAGCAATTTCCATATGAGAAATGTACTTTTCCCACGAAAAAAACAAAGTATAGAGTGGCTTAGAGGTAGAGTCAGAATTTGAACCCTTCAGAGCTCAGGCTCTTTACCACCCCATGATTTTCCCCAAATAGCACATGCTCGGGAAATGACCGTTGTGATTCTATCATTAAATCCAGGATACTTTTTTTCTACTTTCTACCCCTGTGACCTTGGCAAGGGTCTTCAACTGAAGACAATCTTGTCATTTTGTGAAGGTGAAATGAGGAAAGGGATGTAAAACACCTGTAGTTGGTGCTTAGTAGCTTCTCACCTGAATTTTAGCTAGCATTATAATTATCATTATTATTAGCTTTGAAATGCTAATTCCTCTTTCTTTGTACACTTACTGGGTACAGCAAAGGAGCAATGGGTTATTTGTTCCCAACTTTTAGATGTGATGTCTAAATGAGAATTGAAATAAACCATAAAGGAGCTGAGTTGCAAACACTTCTCTGATGACTGCAGCAGGTGAATAATCAGCTCTGATATTTGATCATACCCTTTGCAAGCCTGAATCCCTTTGTAGGTCCTTTGCCATATTCTTGCTTGTTTCTCTGTAGCTCAATCTGCTGCCTGCCCAGTCTCATCAATAATAAATGTCCCCACAGATAGCTGAAGGACATTAAAGACAGACGGTGATGGATCAGAGCATGCATCAGCCACTGGGCGTAGACTGTATAAAAAGCTGGGTTCAGAGGCCACCATGGTCAACCTGCAACCTGGCAAGAAAGGGGGTCAACTCCACAGACAGCAGTTGTCAGAGAGCCCAGGTGAGTGCCTGGCTGCTTCATCTTTATGTACTTGTTATAGCACAAATGAGTCTATTTCCTTTCTTCCTAAAATAGCAAAGAGAAAATAGGAAATTCGTGGTGCATAGTTTTTTGTTGTTTTTTTTTTTTATCTTCTCTCCATCTGTGTCATACTTTATTAACAAGGTCAAATCAAAATCATACAGATGTTCTGGGACATCTTAGGTGAAACTCTTAACAGGCTAAGTCTGTTCTCGCCATTGCCATCCTCTGCTCCTTTTCTCATTGCTTGCCCCCCAACCCACACCTCTCAATACCCTCTTTCTGACAAATGTGCCTCAACTTTTACTTCCATGATTTGCTTACATCAATAGTCACCTGGGTTTTATGACTCACCCACTCAGGGTCCTATTTGATTAATACTTAATATGTTAATCTCATTCATACAATTTAATTGTGCAAACATATGAACACCTGTAGTGCTAGACCTATTGAAGGACACAAATAAATAAAATGTAGTCCTTGCTTTGCAGAGACTAATGCTGTAGACCAGTGATTCTCACTAAGTGTACCTCTGAATTACCTGGAGGAATTGTTCAAGCACAAACTCCTGGACTCCAGAGTTTTTGATTCAATTGACAGGGAGTAGGGTCTGATCATTTGCATTTCTAACAAGTCCCCAGGTGATGCTGATGCTGCTGGTCTAGGAACCAGATTTTGAGAACACTGATCTAGCCTGAGACACACATGTCCACAGGTATTGAGATAATTGGTACAACGGTGGTTGTCTTGCTATGTTGGTGGAGGCCAGTTTCCTAATGGGTCATCCCAGAGGAGATGGCATCTTTGAATGCTCACAGGTACCTTCTAGGCATTCAACAATGGAGAAGTGGTTTTCATGAGGCACATCGAGGCACTGTGCCAGATCAAGGAAGAGGGGTCTGGGGATGGGCAGCAACTTTGGCATCCTGAGAACCACTTGTTGACTGACCTCTTGACCTCAACTGGTACTTACCCTGACTCAGGATAAGAGAGGGATGTTTACACCAGAAAATACTTGGCCTCCTCATGTTAGGGAATAATTCATTTTTTTCTTCTTTAAGTGAATGCTTCACAGACACCTGTGCCATGTGACAGATCTTTCAATACATAATGAGAACAGCAAGGCGAAGACACTCATGTTCACACAACCAACACATAGCAAAACATTGCCCAGAGGAGGCACAAAGAACAACAAGGGAAGGACAAGGAAGGGATGGCCCCTGCTCTCTGGAGCTCTCATCAGCCTGGTTGAGGGGCTTCTGCGGAGCCCTAGGATCTGTAGCACAAGGCAGCAGCTGAGCCATGCCTCATTTATTCATTTCCTCTATAAACAGGCATTGTATTATTATTTTAGGAACATTATTGAGCACCTGACAGAGGAATTGGGAATAAAAATGAGTAAGACTCATTCCTCTAACTAATGCCGTAATTCAGATGAAGCTTCTGGGTAAATTTGGTGGATTTTTAACATGTATCTATGTCTATTCCCTCTTGAAATAACATGAAAATGACAAAAAAGGGATATTTTAAAAATGTAAACCCTCAAGGACAGGGAGGATGAGAGAGATGAAAATAGCAATAAAAATTTGGAAGCTGGTAAGCAGACAGACAAGGGTAAAAGCACTAGTCTGGATCCTAAACCTGCAATGGAAAGGCTGAAGTCAACTCGCTTTCCAGAATTACCTAAAGGCCCTGGAAATGCCTCAATGGTGTCTCTGTAAGTGGAGGTTAAGGAAAGGAACTAAAATAAGAATGGGGACAAAGTGGCATCAGAAATGGTTGATTCCCAGATTTCTCCTCTGCTTTCTGGAAAACTAGTTTTCCCTCCCTCTGGAGAGGATAGAACAGGATTTCACAAATGGTTGGGCACAGGAGGCCATACCCAAAACAGAATAAATAAGCACTGAATACCGAATGCCAAGCATCCAGCCCTCTTCCCCAAGTTGACCCCCATAATGCTGGTGGCTAGGAACCTGCCTCCCCCCCATCCTTACACAAAGCAGAAAATGAGGAAAGACCTAAATATTTGTTCATCAGAGATTCTACAAATAAAGGGTCCCAACAGCTCACAGCTTTGAAGTTTGCAATCAACCAGCTCCACATACCTGCTCATAGGGTCCAGTTCCCCACTTATAAATATAAAGACAACAAAGGATGCCAGGCATCTGAGGAAAGCCTCTAAGATGGAATTACAAACAAAACAAACTTCAAAGAAACAAGCTATGAAGGGAAAAGGAAATTTCAGAAAATCTGTACCCGGTATCCTCAGAGATATAAAAGAAGACATTGTAACAATGAAATAAGAACAAGATGACATTGGAAGGAATATTCCATCAACAATCACAGTGCAACAACAAAATCATTATTTAAAATGTAAGAAAAATAAAAATGTACTGTAACACTTAGAAGACGAAGACCCCAGAAAATAGAGCATAAAAAGACAAAAATAAGGCAGAAGGGATAAGACCCCAAGGACCCACCTAGACGTACAACATCTGAATAACAGGTCTAGGAAGAGAATAGGAAGAAAACAGGAGGCAACCATCTTTTTATGAAATTATTCAAGAAAATGTAGCAGAACCTAAAGGGGCCCACTAAGTGCTCAGCATCATGGAAGAAAATAGACACTCACTACTGTATGTAATTGTCAACATTTCAGAAAAATAAGAACAAAAAGATCTTACAACTTCCGGAGAGTAAAGCCTGTTCATACGTGAAGGGTCAAAAAACCAGAAGGACTCAGCCTCTCTAAAGCATCATGGAAAGTTAGAAGGTAATGGAAGAATCCTTAATTCTAGAGGGAAATGGTCCCCATAACAGATGCTGTCAGTGTCCACCTGCATTCCCAGCACTTCCTGAATCTGTGCGTGATGACCTGATGGCTTCCAGGACAAGCATCTGTGACTCTACCTCAGGACTTTTGGGATACTCTGAAGGAAAGAGAATGCCCCAGGAGCAGGAGCAGCTGTAGCCTTTAACCGAGGACAGGCTCACTGGATCTTTCAGGTGAGGCATCTCTGAGGTGTCCTCTACGCAGTCCCCCAGAGGTCTCCAGCAAGACTGAGGCCAAGTTGCCCATGATGGTAACCTGTTCCTTCCTGTCCCTGCCTCAATTCCTCATTCTCCTCTTGATGCTCACAGGATCACCTCCCAAATACAATAATTAGCCTAACTTCCTTGTCTTTGGATCAACTTCTAGGGAAACCCAAACTAAAACACCTGCTAAACTATCAAGTGTCAGGTTAGAACAAAGACATATCCCAATAGGCAAAGTCTCAAAGTTTACATTCCAGACACCCTTATTGGGAAAATATCAGAGAATGTGCTCTACCAAAATGGGACCATAAATCATGGATATGAAAAGCAGTAACCCCTGCAGGAGAGAAGTGAGAAGATTCATGAGAATGATGCTAAAATGAGATCCCAGGGCAATGGCTGGGTACTAGGTGCACAGGGCCACTGGTCCAGCTGAAGGATCTGAGAGAGAGCTTCCTTAGGAAGATGAACTTTAAAGAGCACCAAATGCATCTAAACTTCTTGTGAGGATATTCAATTGTTAATGAGTTTGATCTTAGATTATTAATAAGAACATAGTGTACTATGCAAATTTTTAAAAAGCAACTCCAGGGAATAAACAACGTAGCTGTGTTACAAAGTCATAATATTGTAAACACTGGATATTGATCCAATCAAAATCACAATATGGCTTTACTGGGAGAATGGGAAGTAGAAAGACACACATGGTCAGGCACTAAAGTCCTATCTTCTCTAGTGTAAAGTCAATTAAAATGCCTTAAACTAAAAACATTAAAAGTTAACAAAATCTGGTATTTAAAGACATGAAGATGAAAACACTCAGCTGAAGGGGGCCCATGTGGCTTGCTCAGATGAACAAAAAATGGTAGAAAAACAGGGATCAAAAACAAGAAATCTTGAACAGTTTGGCTCTTTACACTGTGTGTTTGCCTCCATGCAAACAACCAAAACCTACAATACAATACAGAACAGAACCTCAGCTGAAGAGCCAGCTTTCAGGAAGCTCTGCTTCCAGAGTCTGACTTACATGCTATTTTCTTGTGCCTGCCCCATGTGAGGGACACTGAAAGTGTAAATCTCATCTTGGGTTTTCTGGTTGGTTTCTCAAGTTAGATTCTAAGCTCCTTGAACTCAGGGACCTAGGGACTGTGCCAGTGCAGCTCTGTGCACCTAGCACCCACAGTCCCAGGGCCTGGCACACAAGGGATGCTGCACTGATGCTCATTGAATGCAGTAAAGGAGAGAAGGAAAGATGTCCAACTAGAGAGCTGCACAGGCAGCAGCGGTGATGCGGGGAGCAAGGGCTCAGATAAACTTGAGGGCAGTCTGGAGGTTTTGCAGGAGGACTGGGTGAACTGGTAAGGTGGGGAAGGGCACACCCAGGCAGGTGGAGCAGCTGTGCAAGTGTGAAAAGGTGCTGTGTGCAAGTGTGTGTGTGTGTGTGTGTGTGTGTGTGTGTGTGTGTGTGCGTGCACATATGCTTAGAGTGGAGTGGTCCAAAGTGAGACTGTACTTGTGATTGAGGTTAACAGAGCCTCTTTGGCCACTCCGTGGCTCTTAGAGGTTTCACATCTAAAGATCAGGGGCTCCTTAAGCTGATTCCTTATCAGAATCACCAGGGGAGCATTTTTAACATATTCCCAAGTCTCATTCTGAGAGATTATGAGCCTTGGTCTAGGACTGAATCCAGGAAACTGTATTTGTCAGATGATTTCCCCAGACATCAGCGGATGAGCCAGCCTTTGGGACAGGCTTGGAAAGAGGGGAAGGTGATGAGGGAGGGAGTAGGCAAGGGTCAAATCCGGGCTTTCAAGTCCAAAGTCACATTGGATGTTTCCTGAAATCCAAAGTGAATGCATTTTAACCTATTTGAATAAGAACAGAATAAATAATGCCTTTGTGTTGATTTAAAAACACATACTGCAAAAGAGTTATTTTGTGAGGCTTTTATTGACAAATCCATGGAGTTATTGCTGAAATAAAGTGCTTTAAATATGAAAAGTTAAGATCGATTGCCAGATGGCCCACTTTCATTACTAGAATTTAATAGGTTCTCTAATTTTCTTTCTTCTGTACATTAGTAGCAGTGAAGCAAGTCCTAAGGTGAACTAATGTATTTCACACCTAATATGTGACATTGGTGCCATTCAAAATATCCCATTTTAATGAGGGAGAATGCTATAAAAATACCCCAAGGAAATACCATTCCCTAATATGCATAGTATGATTCCTATCATGATGTTCATTTATTTCAGTCTTATCTTACTTCAGAATCAACCAATATCCACTGGGTTCTTCCTCTCTGCAAGGCTTGGATTTGGGAACAGGAAGCTGAACTGCTGTAGGGAATATAAGAAAACATGAGCCATGAGCCCTGTTCAAAAGAAATTTACCAGCTGGCTTAGGAGATAAGACTAAAACACAAGAAAAAATTACTAAGGACTTCAGGCTATGATCAAGTGAGAGGTATAAGCAATACAAGCTATAGGAATTCAGATGGGGGGCAGGGAGAACTATGGGCTCAACTGGTCAGGGAAGGCTTCCTGGAGGAGGTGTGATCTGGGCTGGCCTTGAAGCCTTGGTGAGATTTTGCTAGACAGAATTGAGAAGAGAGACTCCTGGGGCAGAGGGTAGGAGAGAACCTAAGTCTAGATTGGGGAGGATGTAAGACACATTCAGGAAGAAGGCTAGAGAGAGGTGAAGTCCTTATCTGGGAATTACTGGAGGTGAAACTATATAAAATGTTTTTGGGGTGAACCTGGAGGACCCAGGATGCCAAGAGTAAAACCAGTAGGCAGTAGGGAGTGGTTGTTGATTTTTGATTTGGTTAGAGAAGAAGCAGATGAATGTAGAATTTCAGAATGCTAATTTGGAGAAGTATTCAATTAATTAGAAAAATAGACCAGTTATGAAGCTGATGTTACAAGTAAGTCTAAGGGAATGAGATTCTGAATTAGGCCATGGGATTGACATTGATTTTTTTTTTAAAGGAAGGTGGCTGGAAATGTTGCAATGAACAACTAAGCAGGCTCTACAGCCAGCTATGATTGGCAGAAGGAGGAGGGGAGGGAGCCCCACACTGAGGTTTTGTATGGGAGCTATTGGATGAGTGATGGTGTGGCTGGTAAAAATAGAAAGGTCAGGTGGGGATGCTGGTTTAGAGAGAAAGAAGACTTCAGTTGCAAGCATGTTGGTGTAAGCAGGCAGCACAGGGAGATGAAAACAGGCAACTGGAGATGGGGGAACTTTGTTTTGGAGAGAATTTGCAACTAGTCGTCCCCATGGAGACAACCTGAGGTTGAAGAGTGAAGAAGATTCATTCATTTATTCATTCACATATTATTTAGCAAATACCTATTATGTGCCAGCCACTTCCAAAGGTGCTGGGAATCCTGCAAAGCAGATGAATCCTTTGTGGAGCTTGTGTTTTGCTGTGGGAAGCTGACCACAGACAGGCAATTTTACAAAGGTCCTGCTACAATTTGAATATCCGTCCCCTCCAAAACTCATGTGGAAGTTTAATTACCAATGTGACAGTACTGAGAGATGGGACTTTTAAGAGGTGATTGGGTCATGAAGATTTTGCCTTCATGAATGGATCATTCCATTTGTGGACTCATGGATCAATGGGTTAATGGATTAATGTGTTATTATGGGAGGGGGACTGTTGGTTTTATAAGAAGAGGAAGAGAGATCAGAGTTAGCACACTCAGCCCCTTCATTCTGTGATGCCCTCCAACAATTCAGGACTCTACAGAGAGACCCCACCAGCAAGAAGCCTCTCGCCTGGTATAGCCCCTAAACCTTGGACTTCTCAGCCTCCATAACAGTATGAAATAAATTCTTTTTCTGTGTAAATTGCCCAGTTTGAGGCATTCAGTTTTTAAGCAGCAGAAAACGGACTAAGAGGCCAGGAGAAAGAAAGCTGCAAGAGTGAGTGAGTAAGCAGAGGCTTCTTTCTTCAGGGCGTGAGAAAAGAAAGCAGAGCATGATGCAGGCCAGAAGGATTCTGAACTTTAAGACAGAGAAGAGGAATCAGGGAAATCTAAACTGTTGCCTGCCCAGGGCCTCTCTAGGACCCTGCCTGGTTGTCCCATGTGCTTTTAGGCAGAGACCATGTAATTTAGAGGCAGCTGCCAGCCCTCTTATTTTGAGGCAGTTCCAACCTTAGGTTGTGAATTAACCAAGGAATCTGTGTGGTGTCTCCATGCAGGCCTCCTAAAAGGGGCTGTAAAATAAAATCACTGAAGGGCAAGCAGTCAATATTACCATCGTGCATTTAAGGGAACCAGTTGGAAAAATAAATCAGTTAGTGGTGTTCTCACATTAATTCCCCATGGGGTCCAATGATTTCTTTAGAATGCCTGGGGATGCTTCACGATGAAAGCCAAGCTCATGTTCCCATCAGCTAAATGAGACCTCTCATTACATAGTTCCTCTTGGAGGGAGAATGAGTTATGTTGATGTGACTGATACATATGCATTGGCTGATCAATAATAATGGCAGTGAGTTGAGGTACTTGTATGAATTTTGCATGAACTCATAATAATGTGAGAAATCAGTGATGAATTGCAGCTGTCTCCTTAGTTGGCCAACCCTTGCCAGGCTCATTGGGCACACTGTGTAGCAGAAGGAGACGGATTCTTGGGGACTGCCAGCATTTCCCTGTCTGCAGCCTGTGTGTCAGTTTCTCCCCTCACAGCTCTCATATGGTACTTGGCCCACAGTCATGCAATGATTACTTTCCTGGTTTCTCTCCTGGTATTGGAGTTCTTGAGGGCAGAGTCCTTTTTATCAAACTCTGTGTCCTCAGTACTTAGTACAGTACATAGCACACAACACAGGTGCTCACCAAATGTCTGTGGCATGTGGAGCTCACAGGATGTTCCTCATGCTGAAGGGGAGGGGTGTGGAGCAGCTGTAGGTACTGTTAAGTGGTCAAACCCACCAAAGGAATCCTGGAGAATAAAGAACCAGTTCTTCTTTTTAGATTCTAGAGTTACATTCCAGCCCACCTGGAGGAATAGGCGAGAGAGAATGTGCACACATGTCCAGGAAAATCTTAAATGCTGTGCAGACCTGAGTTAACTCGGCCTGTAAAATCCTGCCTGGAAAGGAGTAGAAAGACCAGTAAGTGAATAGGCTCAGCCATGCATGGAGGCTACTGGGCATAGCAGGACCAAGCACCACATACAGTCCAGTGATGCCAGGGATGACACAGGAGACTGTGGGATCCTCTAACTGCCCTCTTGTCTGATACTCTAACTCCCCTCCATAACACAAAAATAGCCTTGCATGAACTGCGTGCTTCCCCTACCCCCAACAGGTTCCTGAGTTGCAGGAGATTGATAAGGATGGTGACAAGTAAAGATGATGGAGACCATGTAGATAGAAGGCAGTCAGCTCATTCTTGGCACCAACTAGAGGAAACCAAGAGGGGAGAGCCCTGGGGACTAGAGGAAGGTCCCCTGAGGGAGTGATAGCAGGGGAGAGCCCTGGGGATTGGGGGAAGGTCCGCCGAGGGAGTGATAGCAGGGCCACTTAGGTTACCAAGGAGATTTCACAGGGGTGAGGTATAGAATCATATTTTTTATTTTCTGTATTTTATGTTGCTTTAACATCTTGGGGCCTTGCAGATCTGAGGAGGGACTGCTGTTCCCAGGGTTAACTAATTCCTCCAGATAACAAATGACTTGCCTGTGAGCTCATCTTTGATATGAAAACCAGTCTAGAGCCCAAAGGCCCAAACAGCTCCTTTATTTAACTGTCACACACAAAGCTGATGTTCCTACTGCCCTAAATCACCCCAGAGCCAAGTACTGGATAACTAGAGACCACCCTGTATCCTTGAGCCCACCAGCATTATTCAAATTAGACAAACCTAAGTTATTTATCTTGCTTTGTTTTTCCACGGAAACTACAATAAATGCCATGCTTGTACCTTCTTTTTGTTCCTTTTGCCTCCAGACAGACCCACCCTGGTGCTTCCCCAAGTGGCCTGTATGGTATGGGGTGCCCCCTGTTTCTAGGGATCTGTAAGAATAAAAACTTTCTTCACGATTGTCATTTTCATGTCTGCATATCTTACTATACATGATTAAAACAAATCCTTGGTACATTTTAAAGCATGGGCAAAACAAAGTTTCCACTTGGGGATTTAGCAGAAAAGTAAAAGAAACACACGCCCTTTCCTCCAAAGTATCTTCTACTTTGTGTCTCTGGCTCAGTAAAGATACAGGCCAATCTACTGTGCCTTCAGTATTCACTTTGAGGAACCCCAAATTCTCTCATTAAGTAATATATTGACATATTCAGAGTATTGTATGTTATGAGGACAATATGTGGATACTGAAGATTTTAGAAAGTTATTTTAATGGTTGATATTTAAAAATGATACTGAAGATTTTAGAAAGTTATTTTAATGGTTGACCTTTAAAAATGAAACAGTGGATTCCTGTGTAACAATATGATGCAGAGTTTGGATTATCTGCTTCTAAGTAAAAAAAAAAAAACAACCAATTTAAATAACATGAAAGAAGGAATGGTTTAGGAGCTTCTATTCACTGGAAAGACGGCATTGAAGGACAGTGGAACAAACAGCCTTCGGCAGGACAAAGGGCACAGCTCAAGGGTCTGGCAGTAGGAATCCAGGGGTGGTCTTTTGGGGGTCTGTTCATCAGAATGACTCAGCCCCAGTCACCATGCTCCTTGTCGGGTTTTGCCCAAAGTCAGGTCAGAGCTGGTGACTTGGCTCAGGTTGGATGTCCCTCTCTTTGCCCAAGGAAGAGGCCATTGTGGTTGACAGTGCCCCTGACCTATGTCAGGGGGTTGTCCTCCCAGTGGAGAGCCCAGAGGAAGTGTGAGGGTGTGTGTTGCGAGGTGGGGGAGCTATGGTCCTATTGGCTGGGGTGCAAAACCTAGATCTGCACTGGGTGGCTATGGGTACATGGTTTTGCCTTCCTGTGAGATGGAAATGCTAGCCATCCCACAGGGTAACAATATGATGTATAGTTTGTGATCTTTGCTTATAAGTAAAAGAAACCAATCTAAATAAATTAACATGAAAGAAGAAATGAGCTAGGAGTGCCAGCCCATGGCCACTCTGAGGGTTAGTGTGAAAATTATGTGAAGACCATGCATGTAGAATGCCTGCTATAGTTCCTGGCATAAAAGAGGCACTCGAAAATGAAAGCTTTTAATTATAAGATAAAAATTATCAATTGAGTTTGGCATCAATTAGACCAAACTCCTCATTCCATATGATTTCTGGCCAATCAGGATTTTTTACTTTTCTACTTGTTTTAATTTTTAGAGTTTAATTGTAGCTTCCAAGCACACTTAGGGCCGCAAATAAAGCATTTCAAGATTTTTCTAAGTTAAAATGTTTAAGGTGATAAAAAGGCAAACTGTCCTCTCCTCGTCATTAGATGACTTATACAGTGCAAGAGCTTGGTCTGTTTTTCTGATCAATTCCCTGAGCCCTAGCTCCCAGGTGACTGTTATCTCTCTCCTGCTGGTGACTTCAGGCACATCACCCGCTTACCAGGGCTTCAGTATTTTTGTCTGTAAAGTGAGGGGTTTTAACTGGCTAGCTCCAAATAATGACCAACATCTTTAAGCTATTTTCAGATTGCAAAGTTCTTTGATATCTATTATGATGTTTGATTCTTCAAGCGTAACACTCAATCACTGTGTAAACTTGATAGACATCTTTGCAACCCACCATTGATCAATGGAAACAGCTGGTGTCTTGCTGTTCTGATGGTCCACATGGGTTAGTGCTGTTCTTTTTCGTAGACCTGCAGATACAACAGCCTCATCTCAATCTCTTAGAAAAGTAACTGAGGCAAAAAGAAGCCAAGCACGACAGTCCTAGAGAATAGATTTGAACTAATTAGCTTTCCATGCTCGCCTTCAACAGGAAACAAGGCACAGTTGTTACATCTTAGATGCAAGAGTATTTCCTCTGTCTCCATAAAAAGTAATGTTAATAGATTCATTCACAGCAGGATCTGTTTCATTCTTTGGGGTTGGGGGCATGTAGCACCTCACTTCTTGTTCTCCATCAAAGTTAGGCTTACCTAGTAGCTTTGTCTATTCCTAAATTGACTTAATTGTACTGGTGGTGAATGGTGATGTGAACTTGCCCTTAGAAACCCATCAATATCGGATTCGCACAGCTCATCGAATTCCTCAGTGGTCAAATATTTCCTTCTTTGTGATCTCTGATGCTTGAACGCTTCATCCAGTTCTTCATATTAATTGATTTTGGTTTTACCTATTGTTACTGTTTGAAGACATTTCTCATTCTCCTACTTAATTTGTTGTGTGTGTGTGGTGGGGGCTGCAAGTGATTTTAGAGATCATCTACTGCTTTATTGACACAAGTTAATTGAATCCCAGAGAGGTTAAGTGAATTGCTCAAGGTTGCAGAGCTCCGAATTCAGATTTCTGACACTCATCCAGAGCGCTTTATACTTCACCAGTCTGCCCAGAAGAAAGACTGCAGGAACATTCTTTTATTACCTCAGGTGTCATTATTGTGAACAAATAGTGACAAGGAGCCAGAGATGCAAGGGTGGAACGCTGGTGGGAGGGAGTGAGAAGGAGGCTAACATTACAAAATTAGATGCAGGTCATAAATTACAGTAGGGTAGTTGACAACACTCTATATGAAGGCTGACCTTGTAAAACTGAGTTCACTAAACAGCAGT
Source organism: Cacajao melanocephalus (assembly GCA_963573385.1). Taxonomy (NCBI): domain Eukaryota; kingdom Metazoa; phylum Chordata; class Mammalia; order Primates; family Pitheciidae; genus Cacajao; species Cacajao melanocephalus. Next base: position 7,440 of record CAUYLG010027740.1, on the reverse strand, counting down.
ATGGGATAAAGAGAACTTCAGCCCCAGATTTCTTAAATTTCATCGATGATTTTCTATCTGCTTCTGAATCCCAACAAGACATTTTTAGGCACCCATGCTATTTAAAACTAGCTAGCAAGACATTAGGCTGAGTTTGTGTCAGCTGCTTTCCTGACAATTTCATAGAGATGTATTTCTCTCCTTGGCTAGCGTGCAGGTTTGTCACACAGCATGCAGGAAAGCTCCAGCAGTCTCTGTTCCAGTCCTTCAAAAAAGACACAACGGGACAAAAAAGAGACAGGGCTGGAAAGTCTCTCTCTACTCAGGCCTGTCTGAGCACCCTAGCTCAGTGGGACATGCTTTGGGGAGGAAGGGCAAAGAAAGAAAACAGGAACAAGTCCTCCTTTTTGTGCCCAAGAATAGTCGGGTATTGTACATGGGGAAGATCCTGAGTAGAGCTCTGATACCTTCACTATGGGAGAAATCTCACTACCCAGCCACCATCTCATTCCCATTCCTTCCTGTAGCTGCTAAATCCCCTGGGGAGTTTAGCAATCCTGGGTACCTGAAATCAATCTTGGACCCAATATTTACTATGCCCTATTTTACAAAGACTACCTCATTTTACCTGCCCTCTATTTTGTTATATAGCATAGAAAATTAACCTGATGTGAAAATTCCAAGGTTTTGTGTCTCTGAAGAATGTGCCACTGACAATCAGACCAGATGTGGCCTCACCAGAGGGATGCCATCTATGTGTTAGGTGACAACCCCTGTACCACTGAGATGGTACCCTAAAGTTTGATCCTAAACTCAAAACAAAAGCAACCTCCTTCACCTCCCCGCTGACCCAGAGAAAGCTCTTCCAGGCTGCTCTCCCTGAGCTCACCCAAGGCAGAGCGATGGTTTAAGGTGGGCTCCAGAGCAAGCTTTTGCAAGAGGCTTTGAGCCTGTCCACCTGCCTGCAGCTAATAGTTTACTGTTCCTCTTAATGACTGCCCATAAAAACAGGTGTGATTATAGTGAAGCAATGCCTGGTGATAAGGACAGAAGCTGCACACCTTTCAGTTGACTGTGGTCCCCATGGATCTCTAAACTGGCCACAGAAGGTTGGAAGGAGGAGGAAGAAGGGAAGTAAGGTAGTTCCTTGGAAGGGGGGATTTCCTAGGCAATAAAGGGGCTGAAAATCTGAGGCGCTCCCATTACCCACTGCTGGCTTAGGGGCAGCTATGACTTTCACTGTGGGGCAGGTGCTGGAAGTCCTACTTTAAGAGCTGTGGGGTGACCACATCTGGTCACCCCAATGTGGTTTCTTTCTATGGGGCTTTTCTTTTCCTTTTAGGAACTGCAGAGGAGCCCAGGCTTACAAAATAAATAAATTACTTTTACTTTTCACAAGGTATAACCTTCTACAATCAACACAAATGCTTACAGAGTGAAATCATCAGGAAGCGCTGAAAATCAAACTCTTTACGCTTGAGTACTAGACTCCTGCCTGGACACCCTTTGAAACCTCACTTTAAATAATGCCATTTGTTTAGGGTGATCCAGCCTGCTGGCAGAGAGGCAGGAAACCTTTAGGAGACGCCACGCCCACCCAGCAAGACCCTTTCCATTATTGGGCCTTTTCCATTATTATTACATTCCAGCAATGGAATATAAAAATATCCCATTATTCTTTTCCAGCCATGGAGATCCTCTACACAGGTGTCTACACAGGGAGCACCACTGACATCAGGATACCTTTTCTTCTTCCCACCCTTCCCAACCACAGCCAGAGCAAAGTGGGTCCACTTCAGTGGCATTGTGGCCTGCGAGAGAGATCATCAGATTTGGAGTTCCATATTCTCTACTTACTGCCTGTGGAGCCTTGGGCGAGTCACTGGCTCTCCTGGAACCTCAGTTTCCTCCTCTACAAAGTAGGAGCAACATAGGTACCTTGTAGTGTTGTGAAGATTAAATGAGATCATGGATATTAAGGCAGGCACAGAGTCCATGCTTAATGATTGGTAACTCCAGTTGTAATTCAAAGAGCAGGGATTGGTAAGCTTTGTCTGTAAAGGGCCAGATAGTAAACATTTTAGACTTTGCAGATTATACCACCTCTGTCATGACCAGTCAACTCTCCCTTGTAGAGAACGCAGCCACAGACGATATGCAAACAGGTGGGTGTGGCTGTGTTCCGGTTAAACATTATTCACAAAAACAGGCAGCCACAGGATTTGGCTCCCACAGGCCACCCCTGCCCCAGAAGATGAGAGACTAGGAAGGGAGAGACTAGGAAGGGAATGTCTGACTGTCAGTAGCATGTTCTTTAGAGACACAAAACCTTTGAAGTTTCACATCAGGTTAATTTTCTATGCTGTTTAACAAAATAGAAGTCAGGTAAAATAGAGGAAATCATTGTAAAAGAATGCATAGTAAATAGCAGTGCCAAGATTGATTTCCGGTGCCCAGATAGTCTCTAGCTGTTCTAGTCACCCCAGCTACAGCCCCAGCCCTGTGCAGGAGGCCACCCCAGGTCATCCCCAGGTAATACCACATGACAGATAGGTCATCCCTATCACACCTGCTCAAGTTCCTCACCCACAGAATCATGAGTAGCGGTAGAGTGTTTGGGGCATTACTTGTGTGTTTAACCGTGCAACAGATAACTGACTCCATTTATTGATTGAAAAATTGTACCTAAAAATCAAAATTCCCAGCTTCTCTTGAAAATTCAGATGCTCTGGCCAAATGGACTGCTATATCCACAGGGCTACAATTTCCTGGACCCAAGTACCACTGGTCATCTTTAGATGAGGTATATAGTCTCCAGGTGACCCAGCCCCACCCTTCCTGTGGTCTCCTTGGTGTCACTTGCTGCCTGTCCTCACACTTGCAGAGTTGTTCTCCTTTCTCTTGGCCTGCCTCACTCATTTATACAGTCTGATTGGTCCTTATAGGCATTTGAGTGTGCTACTCCCAGCTTAGATGGATGGCCTTTTTTGGGCCATGGGTCCTTTTGATCTTTTTGATTGTCACCTGGGCTGCTCCTGCATTCCTGTCCTTGGGCTAAGGACTGTGGCAAAGACAGCTAGCTGTCATCAAAAATGCACACTTGCCTCTGCATCCTGGGAGGCAGCTGACCAGCCAGGGATGCATTTCCCAGCCTTTCTTCAATGCAGGTAGAAGTCTAGTCTCATCAATACAATAACCTGGGTCTTATGTGCCACTTCCAGGACCAGGGTTTTAAGTGAGTGTTTCTGGCCCACTATTTATTTCTCTTTACAAGGTTTAACTACAGACTCCCGAGCCTCTAAGGAATGGCAAGATCATAGAAAGAGACTGGGAACCTAATTGTCACCTGGAGCAATGCCACCTGCTGACCACACACTCCCACATCGGGATGATGTGTGAGACATAAACTTTTGCTCTTTGGACATTAAAATGTTGGAGTTTGTTTGTCACAGCACCTCATGTTAACCCTTCATGTGTGCTATCACATTTAGTCTTCACAATAAGCCTTTTTCTAGGAAAGTCATTTCTCCCTGTTTTACAGATAAGATGACCAAGTGAGAAAGCAACTTGCCTGAGTCCCTAGTGAGAGGCAGAGGAAGGATCTGAATATAGGCAAAAGTGAATTCACTATGAAACTAGTGAAGCTTCAGCTTCGGGGTCCCTTGCTTATACTACTTCCAAAACTCTGGAACATGTTTATGTGGTCATATATTTTTGTAAAATTTGCACTAGTAAAGTATCTTGTCTGCAATCAGTTAAGATTACTGTCTCTTTCCATTCCAGCTTTGCATCCATCTGCTTCACTCTTACTGGTTTGACTTTGGAGTGGCTGTGGGTTTGTCTGGGGTCTAGCTAAGGGGATGATGAATTGGGTAGCATTTGGTTTAGTTAGTGGAATATTTGTTCATGGTTTGCAACCACTTCTGCATTGGGTTATCGTTTGTTCTTCGGAGGTGAGCATGACTTCCAGGAACATTCCTACCACTGACTGTGCCAACTCACCTCAAATCAGGACAGATTATAGCTGGTATTTTACACCAGGAATAAAGAAGAGAAGAAATGAAGCTTTACCTGTATGAAGCTATGAGGTCAATCTGTGGAAAATTCTTCCAAAAGTTACATCTCAACTACAAAAAAAAGATGGAATTTCCTAAATTTAACAACAATCCTAAAAATTGCAGGACATTACCAATGACAAGTTGTAAACATAAAAGAAATATTTCTAAGTTATCAACAAACATAAAACAAATGTTGGTCAATTATATTAGAGCAAAGGCTGAATTAGCTTCCTATTTTACTTCATCTAAAAATGTTACAAAAGGAGATCAGAAAGTAAGTAGCCAAAAAAATTATACAAAAAATATAGAAACCAGGCAGTGATTAATAAAATTATCATACTATTTTATGGAGATCTTGACTACAATATTTGTCAAATTTATGAAATTTGAAATTTACTGTAACTTCTTTTGCATTCTAACTAAGCTTCATAATTGCATTTTTTGTTCTTTCTTTCTTAAAGAGAGCTCAAAGATTGAATGAGCTTTTGACCCCACAAAACTTGTACTGCCTGGAATCTTGGAAATCTGAATATAAAGTACACATTGTTGATGGCAGGGCTGTGCCATGCCAGAGTTGATCACCATTGTGGAGCCTCCCCTGGAAAAACACGCTTGCTCACACTCACCTGCAATTCTCCATTTGATTTCATATTTACAGACAAGCCTCTGTTTCTGATGCTAATTCGAACACTTCTGGCTGAGTTGACTGCACACTTTGTTCCTACATTTCCAAATAGTACATCACAAGATTACTGATTTTTAAACACAACTTTGTTTACTATCTCCAGAATTTATGAGGTACTTGCTAAAAGAAATTTGCTCTTCATAGAGAGGATCGCCTTGCACTGTCTGGAGTCTGTGTAATCTCAGGGCTCTTTAGGCAGACTCACCAGCAGCAAGGAGGCCTCTGAGAACTTCCTACTTTCTGGATTTCCTTTGCCTCCAGCCCACTCTGAACCCCCAGGTTTTACTGTCATTGGTCATTTCAATTGCAAAGGAGGCTGCAGCACAGGAAGTGTTAGGCGTGTGGGCCCAAGCTAGCTTTCCCATCGTTAATATTTTTTTCTTTTCAAATTTATGATTACTGAAGTAATTTTTGTGTATTTGGTCATAATTTTGTCATCCTTTATTCTAGCTTTCGGGGTTGTTTTTGGATGGGGAGAGATTCTGTTTGTTCATTTGTTTGTTTTTTGAGACGTAGTTTCACCTTTGTTGCCCAGGCTGGAATGCGGTGGCACAATCTTGACTCACTGCAACCTCTGCCTCCCAGGTTCAAAGAATTCTCCTGCCTCAGCCTCCCAAGTAGTTGGGATTACAGGCATGCACCACCATGCCCAGCTAAGTATTTTTAGTAGAGACAGGGTTTCTCCCTGTTGGTCAGGCTGGTCTTGAACTCCCTACCTCAGGTGATCTGCCCACCTCGGCCTCACAACATGCTAGGATTACAGGTGTGAGTCGCTGTGCCTGGCCTTTCTGTTTGGTTTTACTTCCTTGTTATTACCTTGGTTTTCTTGTCTCTGACATGAATATCATGCTGGGTTGTTTGCCTTCATTTTCTAAAACAAATGAAAGTTATAAAACTGATTGCAGGTATTTTAAAAAATATTGAAACTATAATTTCTGTAATTATCAAAGTGAAGAGTGAAATCGTGCCTTCTAACTTAATCTAATATGAAAGAAAATTAAAGATGCATTTTCTCACTACATTTAGGTTTTGGGAATATAACTTAGAGATGAAAACTCTTATTGTGAAGGATATTTGTATTCAAACTTCTCACATTCATTCTTTGAGAAAAGTTGTTTTCATAATTACTTGAGCCACTTGTCTGAGTTGTTCCGAGTTCAACATCTTTGCTTCTACCTAAGGGCCTAACATAAAGCACTTTTAAAATCTAGTTTCCAAGAAATCTCTTTCTCAGCTCCAAAAACTCAGTGGCATCCTATCAGGATTGTTGTTTTCCATATTCGTCCTGTAGCTGTGTGTTTGTGATCTCCCCGAGGGAAATGGATATTGTCCTGCTTTTTGAAGGACTCTTTAAAAAGTGTAGTCACAGTAAATGTGGCACTTGAAGTTTGGGGATCCAACTTACCTGAGTACCTAGAGTAGTCAAATTCATAAAGACAGAAAGTGGAATGGGGGGTGCCAGGAGCTGGGGGCAGAAGAGAAGGGAAGCTGTTGTTTAATGGGTGCAATGTTGCAAGATGCAAAGAGTTATATGCAAGGATAGTGGTGATGATCGCACAATAATGTGGATATACTTAACACCACTCAACTGTACACTCAGAAATGGTTACAGTAGTAAATTATATGTTATGTCTGTTTTACTACAATTAAAATTATTTTTAAAACTCTATAGGGTCAAATATCTAGGGATAATACTTACTGAATTTGTGTTAGATGTTATTTACCTCATTTTTTTTTTTCCCACTGAGTCTATTGGTGACTTTTAGCCAAGAATTGGATCTAGTAGGTCTAGAGTGGAGCCTGGGCATCTGTGGATTTTTAAAAGAGATTTGGGTAATTCTGACTCTCTTCATTGAAATCTCTGTTCTGTTATCCAATTGCAAATGGTACCTTTCACTGACTTTCTGTCTCTTACTCAATGGTCAACTCTTTGAGGACAGATACATATTCTTCTCACCCCTGTATTCCCTGCAGCATCTAGCAAAGGTCCTGCAAATAGAAGGTGTTCAATAAATAGTTGTTTATTGAGACAAGAGGAAAACCTAAAGTATAAATATTCCATACATGGTGGTATTACCCATTGACTTATCAAAGGCTACCATCGTCTAAGCTCTAGAAAAGGGTTCCCTGCTTCTGATTTCCTGTGAGACACTAGGGAGCTGTGCTCTGTGACCAGATTTCCTTGGACTCTTAGCATGAGTTCTTTTTTTTTTTCTTTTTGAGATGGAGTTTCACTCTTGTTGCCCAGGCTGGAGTGCAATGGCATGATCTTGGCTCACTGCAACCTCTGCCTCCCGGGTTCAAGCAATTCTCCTGCCTCAGGCTCCCAGTAGCTGGCACTACGAGTGTATGCCACTACTCTTGGCTAATTTTTGTATTTTTAGTAGAGACAGGGTTTCTCCATGTTGGTCAGGCTGGTCTTGAACTCCTGACCGCCAGTGATCCACCCACCTCAGCCTCCCAAAGTGCCCCTTTCCTCTCCTCTCCTCTCCTTTCTGTCTTTCCTTTCCTTTCCTCTCCTCTCCTCTCCTCTCCTCTCCTCTCCTCTCCTTTCCGTTCTCTCTCTGTCTCTCTCTTTCTCTCTGTCTCTCTCTTTCTCTCTTTCTTTTGTCTCATTCTGTTGCCCAGGCTGGAGTGCAGTGGCGTGATCTTGGCTCACTGCAACCTCCACCTCTTGGGTTCAAGCGATTCTCCTACCTCAGCGTCTCAAGTAGCTGG